>APFE030226360.1:40636-104923 GCA_000404065.3 Pinus taeda | reverse complement strand
CATTCTTTGAATGCTTAGATAGCCTTGTATGGTCTCTTTCCTGCCCTCGAGGCATTTCTTTTCAAAATTTTCTGACCTCAACATCAATTTCATTGTTTTCTTTGCAAAACAGTCATCTACAGCAGTTTCATAGCGCGCTATGAAACTGTTGTTCTTTTCAAAAATACAGTCTTCAATAAATTTATCAAATACTTTGTGACTGTAACAGCTTCGCTTCTGGCTTCAAAACTCCTAATTTATCTTCCTTTTATATGTCGTGCTTACATGCCTCAAAAACCAATGAACTTAAGAAAAATAAAACAAAATCTTGGGGTAGCACCTGACCTTTAAAAAATTTGCAATTTTTTTATTTGGCAGCTAACTTACCTAGCTGAGCTTTAAGTTTTGCAAGCTCTTTTTCCATGGCTGCAATTTCTGCTACAGTTTTCTCCAAATTAGCCATTTCTTCCTCAGCTGCCTCCCATTTTTCCTTTGAAGATGAAGTTTTGGTTTCTATGGCAATGGGGACCTTTTTATCCATATCTTTCTTCTTGATTTCCTTTGCTTTTTCTACTTCAGGTAGCTGCTTCTCCATTTCTTTGGCCTGTCTTCTTGTGTATGGTTTTCTTTTCATTTCCTCTATCTTCTCTGCTTTAGGCAGTTGTTTAATTTCCTTTGTTGCAGGTACCTTCATAGCTACCTCATCCTTGTGCAATTGCTCAGCTACTTTGATTTGCCTCCTGGTGACTGGCCTTCGTGGCTTGACCATAAATTCATTACCGAATTCTTCAAACCTTAACCTTTTTGAGGCCTTTGATTTTTTGGTGCTATCAGGTGATGACTGGGTTAGGTCAATAGGCATTGACTCAACCTGCACTGATTTAGCTTGTTCAAAATCAATTGCCTCAAGCAAATCATTTAGACTAGCTTTTGATATAGGGCTTTCCTCCACAGCTATTGATTTGCCTTTTTCTCTACTTAGCTGACTTCTGGTTCTGACTCTTGACACCTGTTCAACTTCACTTGGCCCTGGTGCATCTTTCTGGTGCTTGATTTTCTCCTTTGATGACTTAGGTGTCTCCTTTGCTGATGATTTAGGTGTCTCCTTTATAACCACAGACTTCTCTGATTTCGTCGACTTGGTTTTGGGCTTCTTTTGGTCTTTCACCTCCTTTCTGAGCTCAGCCAGAGTAAGTTCTTCAATTCTTCCTTCTCTTTCCCTATCCGGCAATGGAGTGAGGCCTGTCTTGCTTTGAAAACTGGCCATAAAAATGAAAGAATCCCAATCTCTACCAATTTTTTGCAAACCATCTAACACCAGCAACTTTACTAAACCATGGTGAAACAGGGATGTTTCACAATCATCTTTCCTTAACTGGATTTTATCACACATTTTACTAAGGCTTCTAAACAAGTAGAAAGGGATGTCTATTGATGCTTTACCTGTGAAATGCAACAAGAGTTTGAAATGATAGGAATAAACTTTGGTGTACCTCCCCTCACATGTTAGGTATTTATGTATGCATGTAAGGAGTAGAGCAAAGTGTTCTTTTATGTAACTCCTTGGCACAGCTTTGGTGAGATCCTCATTTACATATTGTTCCTTCAAAAATTCCTTATAGGGACTCATGTCGAATTTAAAATTTTTGAACCACTCTTGTCCTCCTCTCGGAATTTCAGTGACAATAGAAATGGCTTGTGGAGACACAGGAAATTCTAGCATTGACACTTTAGAATTCAAGCCAGTAAAATTCAATGCAAAAGCTTTTGTTACCTCTGCATGTCCTCCCTTCAACTTTTCGCAAAACCTCCAGCAACCAGCATTTTTAAAGGCTCTTGCTACACCTTCATCTCTGAGTGTAAGATCAAGCCCCTCTGGCTCTGTTCTTAGGCACCTTCCGGATCGATGTACTCTTTTCTCCATCTTGCTTCGAATATCTTCACATAGAGAACTAACAGAAGTTACAATTCAAAAAACAGCTTCAGCTTTGGAGTGCAGGCTCGCTTGCAATGATCCCTTTAAATGAAAACTCGGGCTTCTTTGCGTTTTTTCAAAAAAAACTCGTCATACAACAGGAATATTAACGCACCATGAATACATATTATGATACAACCATACCTCATAAAATCTCTTAAAATGATTGTCATGTGCATGATCCTAAACCTGATGGCGGAATGATAACCTATCATGACCTGGAGAAGACATTAACTGACAAAATGTGGACGGACTTAATGACTCATCTCCCCAGACTTGACATTTCAAGAAAACGCGCTGCAAAAACCCCGAATCCCCGATTTTGTAGCGCAGACAATTATGAATTGACAGAACGCGCTACGAAATGGCTGGTAAATGATACGCTGTGAAAAGGTGGAAAAATGATTGCGCAGCTAAATTGGCCAATCAGATTGCGCTGCGAAACTGCGCAAAATACAAATGACGCAAACAAGACAAGACATGCCTTAAACAATAATGATGGAGGGTATCTAACGGTTTTTCACAAGGACTCACATCAATACCTCTTGAAGTTCTAATTTCAAAGTGACACACATAGAAACCTATTCACTTAAACAAAAAAAAAAAATTATATGAAACTTTGGATATATGTGGACTGTGGTTCTAAGTGATAACATAGAGTTCCCTTTGATTAGAATCTCTAATCAAAGTTTGGATGATCTGAATCAATTCATAATTGGGAAACCCATTACAGCATCGTTCTATCATGCATGGAACATAAATGTGGATCATGGCAGAACAATGGTCATGCTTGAAATTCCTTACATATTCTTACTAGATTTGTGGCCATAAAAGAGGTCATTTTTATAAATATCAACTTACGATGTGTTGTGCTAATTGCTTTATAATATAATATTTAATATTGTTTGTTGGGAAGAAGTCCAAGTAGCAAGGTTATGTTTAGTCTTATCAAAAGTGTTTAGTGCCCAATGTTGGGCACATAAAACTGAGAAGGATGTTACTCAAATCTGATTTCAAATGAAAAGTACAAAGATCTTTATCTGGTTTATGATTTGAGTTTACTTTAGGAAAATAATGAAAACACGTTAACAACTAATTTTTGAGATAGTTCAAGGAGTGGGGCAAGAAGATATATCTTGAGGAGTGGAATGAAGGAGGCTCACAGTAAATGTTTTTGAAAGAGCACATGTATATCATACCAAAAACACTTCAGGTCCGAAAGACAATTTCGATATGCTTTAAATGGCTCCTTCTTCAACCTTATTAATTTAAAGTTTATTTTCCCTTATTTTAAAATATTTAGCAGTCGTGATGCTTATATTTTATGTTTACCATATATTTTCAGAATTTGGTTTCTAGGAAATTATGATTTATTTGGCCTTGTTTCAAAACATCTTACAACTTACAAGCATTTACATAAACGTTTCCCAAGAACAAGTCAAAATCAATCGAGCTTAATATTGTTTATTGGAATAGATGTTTTTTACATTTGTTTGTGTTGTATTATATATATCTAGGTAAGGACTTGAATAAATTTGTATGAAAGCCAAAAGAAAAATTGCATCCCCAATGGATTCTTGAGATGGCATGTTTCATTTTTGTTATTGTTCTTTCCAATTCCTAACCATGCATCGAAGACATGACATATGAAAATTGTTAATAAGGTCATGGTTCCTATGGTGAAAGGGGTAGATATTTTGTCATAGGACCACTCTTGTTACTTGAAGCATACATCAATAACAAGCTAATAGCCATAGAAATCATAGCTTTTGTCATATATCCACTGTCATGAAGTAAAAATTTATATTTCATTATATCCTGATGTAAACCCTAGGGTTTGTAAATCATAATTTGCATGGATAAAGTAGCTTACAATAATAATAATTTAAAGAAATTCTCTACTAAAACATTAAACATTAGAATGGAAAGAGAATGAAAATTTGTGTATCTTGATATTGTTTAAATTGCTTATTACATGATAAAGTGTTTCCCTATCTGTAACAACAACAAAAGATGAGTTTTTTGTTGGGACTCTTCATCTTCCCTTGTGCACCTTCTTCTACAACATTTGACTTTTTACAACTACCTCATTCTGATCAAGCTACTCTTCAAAAGCAAAAGCCTATTTGATCTTCTCAGTAATATTTGTTAAATGAATGATGAAACAAAATCCTCTAACTCCCATATTTTAACTTAATACCAAACAAATATATGACAAAATCCTTTATTGGAATTACATTAGAAAATCGTATCAAGAAATTGACAAACTCCTATGATTTGGAAATAACTTCAAATGCTCACATTGAATAAAATTGGAAAAGTGAGATGAAAATGCACTCATGTGGTTTTAGAATGCATCGTTGGAACTTTATCAATCTTATAACATCCTTTGATTGGCTTAGCTTCCACCTTCATGCCTCAAAATTCTAATTGTTATTCAATTTTTTATTTATGGCTTGAAAAATCTGTGTAAACCAATCTCAGTGGCCTTAGAAAACTACACTAAAGGAACCCTTCAATTGTTTTTATGTGGAATCCCAAGGTAAAAAAATGACTTCTTGAACTCAAACTATAGAATCCATATCGAAGAATCTTTAATTCATTATAAAATGCACACAAATGGTCTTCCAAGTTACCCTTGGACACATATTTAACTATGTTTTCCTAACTCTACCGAAATGTGTGTCCTAGGGTTCATTTCAGGTCGAAATCAATTTTTTCAAGTTGATGAGTTATCATTGAGGGATGGATAACATTTCCACGTTTCCTCATTTGTTATTTGCAGCTGAGAAAAAAATAAAAAATAAATAAATAAATAAATAAATAAAAATAAAAAATAAAATAAAATAAATAAAAAATAAAATAAAAATAAAAAATAGAAATAACAATAAAATAAAATAAACAATAAAAATAAAAATAAATAAATAAATAAAACAAAATTAAAATTAAATAAATAAATAAAATAAAAGATTGTTGTTTAAAAATACCATAAAACTACCAATATTGACATATTGAGTAACCAATCCAAAAGGACATGTTCACATCCACGTGGGACTGGTCTAAAAGTATTCCAAAGGAGAATTAAAGGTACAAATTTATATTCTAGAATTCCATCTACCAATTACACACAAGTAATCTACCAAGTTGGCACTTTGGTTGCTTTCAACATTTTTCTAGTTAGATAAAAAATGTAGAGGCTTAAGGAAATGCATGCATGGGATAAAATATTCATGGCCTAAATGACTTGGAAGTTGTAAAATAATTTTCTTTATGTTCACTAACCTTCCAAGGGATTAAGTTTCATAATTCAATCCAAAAATTATGCAATATTGTTAATGGAAGATGAATATACTTAAATCATGGAAAACATGTGTAAATAATGGTACATATAACCTATAACAATTTATTTCCTTTTTTTATTGTGTGGGATTGTTCACTTGGAAAGAGATGCCCAACATGAGACATTCCTAGTTGGAAACTTTTGAGCATCTTTCTCAAAACATGGTTGCACAAAAAATACAAGTTGGCATGTGTCTTCTTGTTAGTGTAAAGATTTCGAGAAGATGTACCAAAAATGCTTCACTTAAGTCACTGTTGACAAGTGACCCTAAAAACAATACGTGTTTGTTTATGCTTCAGATCTGCAATAATAAAATGAGAAAATCCTGCAGCAAAAATATGTATGTGATCCAAAACAAAAAACAACAAGAGATATCCAATGTAATAACCCAATAAGGAAAGAATTTCAAAATGAATAATTATTTATTAATAACACCTCGTGAAGGAGATATATAATAAGGATCTACAAATCCCCCTCTATGGGATGGGTCCTTTTGATGTCCTTGTGCTTCAACGATCGATTCTCTCTCTCTCAACGTGTGAAACACCCAAAACAAAGACTAGAAATCAAGTGGGAGCTCAAATGTGAGAAGACGATAGTGGTGGCGATGATAATGATCATGGTGAAAAATGAATGCAAACCCCTCTTATTTATAGCAAAGTATGGGTTGATCTCAAAAATGGGAAATAATAAAATATTATTGACCAAATCAAGATCTAGTTGTTAGAATAATTTATTATATTTTTTGGAGAGGGAAAAGATATTCAAAATGGTCAAATAACTTTACTTAGAAATAATTAACAAATAAAATGATTTATTAATTATTTCGTGAGGATTAAGAAAGGTGTGAAATTGAAACAATTATTAAATAATGATTTAACAATTATTTGAAATATAGAATTAAGTAATGATAAATAAATAGGGATTTATTTAATTATTCCTAAGTGATTTAGTTAAATGTGAAAAGGAATAATTATCAAATAATGATTTAATAAATATTCCTAGAGGAAATTAAATAAATAATGATTTATTTAATTATTCTCATGGGTTTTTTTAATTTTAAGCAGAGATAGTATAATAAAAATGGTTTACTAAATTATTTCCCATTGTTAAAGAGATTTTACTATGGCAAAATTAATCCTACATGGTGTATTTCGATCCACCTAGTTAGAAATGGCTAGGTGATCATTTTTAGATGATAACAGATTGTCCCCCAATGTATAAGTGTTAGGAGAAAAACACATGCCTAAAATACGTTGTAGGTTACACTTCCACGAGACGCCAAAGGGGAGTCAGAGAGAGAGAGGGAGATATAGCTAAGGTAATGCAAGGAAGGACGAAAGAATGGAGGGGGAAAGACCTACTAATTTGATATATGTCTCTTTTTGTTTCCAAGTACATGATCTCAAATGAGGCGGGGGAGGCATACCCATACCCATTGAGATAGCTAAGTACAAAGAATAATGGTGCATCCATCAACGTGGGTTTGAGAAACAAAGTACATGATACATGATATGCTGGCATCAATGGGCCAGAAGATAATACAATGAATCCCATATACATAATGTGTCTCGAAGAACAGGGGCCAAAATTGAACACAATAGCATCTAAGTACATGATATATAATTCCCCTCAAGCTGACATAGTGAGGGGGAATCATAACCAAAGAATCCTTGTTGAACAGGAAAGGGTTCTGAATATCTGAATGGATCATCTGAAGGATACATCATGTGGTGGATGTTGTAAGTAGCTAAAACTGAACCCATCCAATTCGTGGAACTACATCTGAGGTTGGAACAAACATTTTAGGCATTCCGGCATGTTGGGGCTACCTGAAGGGCCACCCCCTCATGAGGTCTACAACATCTCACACAAACCTAAGAATCACTAGTACAATCTGTTGGATCATCATACCATCATGTGTATGATTCTCAATCATGCAATAATGAGTCGGAGTTGAGCACATGAGAAAGAACAAAGTCAAATGGAAATTATGATTTCCTTTGCTTGATCTGAGGCACCGAATAATGATGACATATGGAACCAAGGTACATCACCCTATAGACCACACTTCTGGATTAAATGTGATGAAGTCGATAGAAGACGGCCCGCCAGAGTTGAGACAAAGCGTAATCCTCAATAAAGGCACGAGGGATCATAGTAAAGTGACTGATGGGTTGACACCAAGGATGATGATGGAAGGAAACAAGATGAGTGGTGGCATGATGACATTCCTTGCTAGAGCATAATATGCATGGTCGACTTGGCAGCGACTGACTTGATTCCTGAAGGGATGGTCAATTACTCAAACAAAGGCTTTTCAGAGACAAAACAATATAGATGGAGGCCAAAATTAGAAAAATGGGATGAATGTGATGCAAATATAGATGGAACAATGTAACGGGACTCAATAGGACTTAGAATAGAATAGTGGTGACTCATCTCGGATGCTCTGAACAAGGATGACTCGATGATTTTGCCACATGGGAGAGGCCCAAAGGGGACTAGAAAAATATGAGGGAATAATGGTTACTAATGAAGAAAACTGAAACATGAGTTTACAAGTGCCAAGGCAAAGTGGTACCAAAGTACATGCAGCTCCTATGAAGAAATTTGATTTTAATGAGTGGGAAAGTGAAACCTCATGGAAAAAATGGCTTCCTAATCAATTGTCAAATTACCAAAAACAAAGGGAGACCCATTATAAAACTCGGTGAGAGATATCCAATAGTGCTGAAGGTTCATCAAAAAAAGCTACATTTTGGTCACAATGGGCGAATTTTCCTATTAAATGGCTTTGTTCCCCCAAATCCAATTTATTTGCATAGTGAGTTGTTGGAGAATTTGGAGAGGAGGTGAAGTCCCTAAATCTTGAGGAGATCATAGTGGACAAACCGACCATTGAAATTTGGATCTGAGACTTTTAGGTAGCTGGCCTTACTTGTCTAAAGATGGCCTTAATTCTTCTTGGAAGGATGGTTTCTAGTGAAGAATTAAGGGAATAAAAGATCACAAGAATGAACTACTAGAGGAGGTCTAGAATCGTCCTCACCCACTAAGTAAAAATTATGGACCAGGTGGTAGGTGTGGTATCGCATATAGTAGAATGTTTCAATGTATGGTATAAATCATCTATGATATGTGATGTGTATATGGCTTAGCAGAGAGACTGGTAGTACAAACTATCGAAATAATGGGAGGTAAACTGATCATACCAAGATCATTGGGGTCTAGGTCGATACTTATATTGATTAATTGAGAAGGGGGTTAGGGGCCATCATGACCCCAATCATGAGATACTTCTCCCCAGCATGTGGTTATGGAGGGGACAAACCAGGTATGCAAAGGTGGGAATGATGCCCCTAGCTGGAGGAGTTTGTGGAGCATCATTGTGTTCCAAGTACTTAAACGATGGATTCAAGCATTCAAACCTACTAGCATGAGATCATCCAAATGATAATGAGGAGATGTAGGGGAATAGGTTCCCCCTAGTTTTCTATGTATGGTTTTAGCATGTTATGGACATTCCAAATGTAACAATGGATTCCAAACACATTTTGATGATGTGGTTCGCCATTTGTTTATGCTATGGATGTCTTATTGTGGGAAGAATGTATGATGTGTGTAGTATGAGAAAGGAAATGGTGGATTACCAATATCACTTGGCACTAGATATATTAATAAAATGGAATGAATTTATGGGTTCACATACATGGTGGAAATATACCAAACAGTGGCTTCAAATATAAGGAATCAATTCTCACCTATACAACACAGTGGTTGAACAAAAATAATATCTAAGAGACTCGGTTGTTGATGTACGATGAAGGAATGATTAAGTGGATCATCCTTAGAGTGCTTTTAAGTGATATGAGACTATATAGGTTCTTCTAAATGGGGAAGAATAATGGTCCTAGAGTCAACACTACTAGATGCACTAGAAGGGTTCGGGAGAATTGCTTCTCCTAGACTCTCAAAAATGGATGTCCCCTTACCCAAAGAATGGTTGACAATGTAATTGCCATAAGGTGGATGTGGATCTAATTCATGGGTTCGAAGTAAGGGGTGATGCAACCAATTGACCTCATCATGGATTAATTCGTTAGACTCCAAAACATATTGATCATGGGTTTGTTGTGAAGGAAATATGCACAATGGTGCATATTGTCCCAAGGATAGTAAGGGGTGGTCATAGCTTCCATAATGTCTTCATCAGAATGAAATATGGGGGGATTATACGAAGAAGGACCATGTGATGACGAGATGCATGAACCATCTTCATGAGAGAAAAGGTTCGCATGCACATCATTTAAGAGAGGAGACAGGTGACTAGTAGATGATACATCTACCTCAGTTGAGACCGAAGTTTTCACCGAAGAAGGTTTGACATAATCACAATAGGAAAATCCAAGAGAGTCCCAATACATCGATCCCTTGGATGACGATGGGTAGAGAGTATGGGAGGCATTGTCCATCATCTTGACATTAAGAGGAGGGATCACAATGGGTGGTTGAGAGACCTCCAATTTTGGTATAATGATGGGACTAGAACTCGCAAGTAGAGAGGAGGTGGACTCACTCCAAGTGGCATCTAACTCTAAAATAATTTGAAGGGTATCGAGAAATTTTTTGAGATGGGGACAATGATGAGAATAATGTCCATAGTTATCACACAAATCACAAGGGTGATTTTTGCGTGAGGATCTATTCGTCTTAGCTGACTCAAGTAAGGTGGCATGGGACTTCTGGATGTTGGAGTCATGAAATGTATCAGATACCACCTTCTTGATAAGAGGGATCTTAGGACAATTATGGGTGGCGTGTCCAACAACATCACACAAAATGCATGGAGGAGTATGCTTTCGAGGCTTAGGAGGAGCTGGAGTTGGTTGGGGTGCCTTGTATTTGGATCCCTTTCTCAATTTTTCTCCCCCCTCATCAGATGATTTCGCAACGGGAGTAGGTTCTTGTTAAGGTTTGTGTGGAACTAAAGCAAAGGAAGGGGTAGGAACTATTATCTATGATAACCCCTTTTTTCCCTCTATTTTCTAAAAACTCTAGCGGGAGTGATCCATTTTTAACTCTAGTCATAAGCCCTTTGTTTTTCCAACTCCAAGCTGCGTTTCCCCCATTTGCCTTTGAAATTTCTTTAAAACCTTAATAAAACATGTTCTAAGCCTTTTAAAAAAAAATTCAGACCCACAAGTTATATCACAATTGACCCTTTCCCTTATGAAAAATCATATCTATCGTGCCCCACATCTTCTTGCGATTGCAATATCGCAAAATGAAAAGTCTTTCTTCCGCCGCCGATATCACACTTTCTCATCACCGATTACAATATCCCATAACCCTCCCCCCACCGATTATGATATCGTAAGTCTTTCGCCGATATCGCATATCACAGGTTTCCACCGATTGTTATATACAAGTCCCATTATCATTCTACCCTCCTATTGTGATAAAGACCACTCATCGATTGCGATAAATACATTCCCACTAATCACAATATTTCCTCCTCCCTGCTAATCGCATAAGGTTTCATTTCCCCACCAATTGTGATATCGTAATCAGGGATCACACATAATTCGCTCCTCCACTGAACTCCCTTCCGACTTGTGATTGCGATGGATCCGAAAAGTTTTGTGTTATTGTTTTGAGTAATTTTAGGTCCATCTTATTCAAAAATCACCATAAAATCAGTGTTAAAGCCCCTTTTCACTTTCCGATGGAGTATTACGATTGTAATGACCACAGGCTCGAATTAACGGCCTAGATTGAATCAGTCGAGAACAATGGCTTAGATCAATGAAAATTAAAATATTCATTCCACTTCCGCTCAGTGGGACAATGAGAATGTTTTTCAGCAACATGGTCATCAAAGAGGACAACGAAGGTGTTTTTCGGTAGATATCCAATGCCATGGTCATCAAAGAAACATCAAGAAAACATGACAGAGACACAGTGGGATAGTAATGGCACTTTCAACACGTTTTAACAACAAATAGTGCAGTAGAATTTGAAAGGTCGAATGCTCTGAATTTCCACAAATACAACACCAATGCTACGACAATTTTATTTTCATGACAAATTGTAACTATTAGATAGGCTCTACTCCTATGACTTCCATTTGTATTCGAATTTTATTATAACATAAATCCCTATGAAATCTCAAAGTTTTATTATTCAAATAGAATAGGTCTCTAGAACAATATATTGAATCTGGCCCAGGTGGCAAGATATGTAAGGAGAGCTTTCTCTATAAATAAGTAGATTTCTGACTCTGAGAAGGGTCAATGAGGAATGTGAGAAACTAGCTTTTTGTAATATTTGGTTCTTGTAATAGAAAAGTTATAGCACTTTGTTTTTGTACCTGAGATTCTTATTATGGTTTTTATGATTTTTTATTATGTTATTAGTTTTACATAGTATCTTGATTACTTGGATATCTATCATACAACTCCAATTTCCTTCATTTACTGTGTATCACTGTGGGTTTTCATTTGTATCAGTTTTAAAGCCATATATGCCTCAGCTTCCATTAAACATTGTTTTTTACCATAATCTATTTTAATTTGACTCCATGCCCAATGGTGGGAGTCATCACATTTTTCTTCAACTACAAAATCAAAAAAAGAGATTAGAGTTAGTCATCTGAATTTTGAGTTTATCACAAGTCATTTTATAAATATTTTGAGATCCCTCTCAAATTGGAAGGAATAACTTACATTATAAAGTTGTTTTGAAATAGCTACATTTGGTTGAAGGTTGATAGAGCCCAACATGTCCCAGCCAGGTGATAACATTTTGGTACGTCTGCAAGGAATCTGAAAGTTATATAATCCTGGATGTTTCATTTCAAAAGCTAAGCTCTTGAAGGTATAAGGAGATCATATTGTTCGAGGCTACATTGAATCTACCTTAGTGACTCCACTGGTACTCTCAACTTAAAGGTGGCTTCCAAGAATATTCATACGAGGAGAGATCTAGACCCTAATCCACCAGAAATAGTTGATGATTGAGAAAAAATTCTCAGAAAATATGCTAGCTCATCAAAACCAGGTACTTCATTTCTCTTAAGATCTACATCATTACCTCTGGAGATATTCAAGATAATGAAGGTATTATATTTGATGGAAAGCATAATCCTTTATTACTCAGATCTAAATCAGAGAATGATTTACTAAAACTAGAGCTAGATTCTAATTTTGAGACTCCTAAAGAAGTTAAAGATAGGTTTTGGGAAATTGTTGCATCAAAATTGTCACTTGAACAGGAGTCTTTAGAAAAACTAAAAGAATTTGATCCTTTTGAACTTTTGTCAAGAAAATAAATTGGTTTCCCTTTACCTAAAAGAAGTACAAAATTCTATGTCACTCAAGCCCCTTCGAGTACATCTACTTTCATCATTTCCCCTACTAGTTCCATTTTTACTCCTCCTATTGGAATTTATGCTAGTTCTTATGCTATGGAAGGCCCTGTTAGATATGCTCCTATTGTTTTACTAGTCGTAATTCATGACTTACCTCAAGGGTACTCCACTAGCATAAAAACTTTTGGAAGTGAGGAGGGAATAACTACAGAACAACATGTTGACCAGTTCAATGACTTTATAGACCAAGAAGAGGTAGATTATGAATATGTTAAAATGAGGTTGTTTGTATAGAGTTTCATTGGTGAGGTGGAAAATTAGTTCAAAAATTTAGCCCTTGGAAGTTTACATGATTGGAATGTATTAGAAGATGTCTTCTTAAGGAAATGGGGAAGTAAAGTTAATCATGTACAAGCCTTGACTGAATATAATAATTTGAAGATGGCCAACCATGAATCAGTGCAAGATTTTTCAAAAAGATTCAATAAAGTCTACAATTCCATTCCTACTCACATTAAGCCTCCCCAAAGAGCTTCTAAATTACATTATGCCGAGGCCTTTGATTATGACTTTTCCATCCTACTAAGAGTAAGAGAATTTTTTACCTTAGCTAACATGTAGAATGATGTTGTGAAAGTGGAAGTTAATATGGTTGCAGCAAAGAGATCTAAAGTCGCCAAAGGAAAGTTAAAGGTGGAAGAACAACCTTCTGCCTATTTTGATGTTAAATTTGATACCATGATGAGAACAATGGAAAGACTCATGGATAGATTAGCCCTAAGAAATAATCCCCCTGCTTCACAACCTAAAACATAAGTTAGAAATCCAAACTTCGGAAGGGTTCAAATCCAACAGAGGAAAAGAGAACAGAGAAAATAGCTTGACCAACAAGTTAGGCCTCATTTCCATCGAAACCTAGTAGATGATGAGTAAATGCCTCTAGAAGTCTGAGAAGGTACCATTCATTGTCTAGATGAAGATGACAAAGGAATGTTTCTAACAAAAGAAGAATATGATGAGTCTTACAGTGACTTCCATGGTGATGAAATTGAGCCACAATCAAAATACCTAGAAGGTTATTATCATGCTATTCTAAAGATGAAAAATCAGTATAATTTGAGAAACATAAATGTTCCTGTAGTTTCAAATAAAAATCAGCCTAAGCGTGATGCTCCAAAGGTTGCAGAACAAAAGAAAGAAACCCCTGCAAAGGAATTTATGAAGACACAACCAATTTTCAATTTGGAGAATGAAATCTCAAACATTAAGATTGTTGTCCCTTTTGCAGAAATAATAAGAGCCACAAAATACAGAAAGAAAATTGTTAGAATGCTTCATGCTGAAGCTGGATCATCTGATATTTTGAATTTGCATCAAGATCATCCTACAGTGTTCCTAGGGCCTAGAGCAGAATATGAGCATAATGAAGAGGTACCACCTTTATATGTGAGTTTAAACATCCATGACATGACAGTACACAATGCTATGTTAGATTCAGGTGCATCACATAATTTAATGCCTAAGGTCATCATGGAAAGATTGAGTTTAGACATAACTAGACCATACAAAGACTTGTTTTCATTTGATTCAAAAAGGGTGAAATGTATATGTCTAATCAAAGATGTGGTTGTTGCTTTAAGTCAAATTCCTGCTAAGACTATATTTATGGATATTATTGTGGCTGATATTCCACCAAAGTTTGGCATGTTGCTATCAAGATCATGGGCTGCGAAAGTCAAAGAAACTATTCAGATGGATATGTCCTATGATACTATCTAGTTTTTGGTGAACAAAGGATATTATACAGAGAATCTAGGATGGCATATATGGTTAGCAACAAAGAAAAACCTCAAAAATTTCCAGTAAGTGCAATGGAGACTGGATTGGGCTCATCTATACTCTTCAATGAAATCACCAACAACACAGAATATCAGCATGCAAAAAAGGAGCAGCAAGTTGAAGAAATCAATAGGAAAGGGTGGTGGCACATGAGCTTTTATGGTGCTACAAGAAGAGATGGAGCTGGTGCAATCATATGGATAATTAACCCAGAAGATGAAATTAAGTTTTTCTCTTATAAACTCAATTTTGATATTACAAATAATATGGCAAAGTATGAAGCATTGTTTTGTGTTTAGAAGTCTTGAAGAATTTAGGTGCTAAGAAAATACCTGCTTCGGTGATTCTAAATTGATCATCAAACAAGTTAACAACACCTATCAAACCAAGGATGTTAGAATGGGGGCATACAAAAATCTGATTCTTGAATTACTGGAAAATTTTGAAGAGTATAATTTCACCATCAAGCCAAGAGAACAGAACAATGTTGTATATTCTTTGGTTGTTTCAACAAGTTTATTTATAATTCCAATTCATTTCAGTAATAGATATTAAGTTGAAATTAGGCATACACTTGCTATACCTAATAACATAATAAACTAACAAGTCTTTGATAATGATCAACAAGTCAAAAAAATTCTGGAATTGAAAGAAGAATTTGAATATATTCAAGTTGATCAGCAAAACATCTTTTCTAAAACAAAAGCCAATACTGAAGTTGTTCAGCTCAAAAAAAATTGTATTCCAAATGGATTGATTCCTCTTGAGAAGTTATTTGACCAGAATGATGTGGCCAAAAACCTGGAGATAAAAAAGGAGATAAAAAAGTTGTTTGAATCAAAGATCATAGTACCGTTGAGGTTTTCCAAGTGGCTAGCTAACCTGGTGCCTGTGAGAAAGAAGAATGGGGAAATTAGGATACGTGTTGATTTCCGAAACTTGAATAAAGCTTCATTAAAAGATAATTATCGACTTCCCAGAATGGATCATATTTTGAAAAGCATTGTAGGATCACAAGGTATGTCAATGTTAGATGGTTTCTCAGGCTATAATCAAATATCGGTACATCATGATGATCAAGAGAAGACAACTTTTACCACACCTTGGGGAATATTTGTGTATGAAAAGATGCCTTTTGGACTTATAAATGCATGGGAAACTTTTTAGAGAGGTATGGACATTGCATTTGCAGATGAGATAAACAGGTTTGTAGTGGTATATTTAGATGATATCACTATGTTTTCAAAAAAGAAGAAGAACATATCAAGCACTTGGAGAGATTCAATGCAGAAAATTCTATATTTCTCTAAATCCTACTAAGAATATTTTGCTTTGACAAAGGGAAAGTTGTTGGGCCGTATTATATCAAAGGAAGCAATTAAGATTGATCCAAATAGGGCTTCTGTTGTCCAAAAAATTGGTTTGCCTAGAAATAGAAAAGAAATCTAATCTTTTTGAGGCAAAGTGAATTTTGTGAGAAGATTTATTCCTAACTTTGTAGAAATTGTGAAACACATCACAAAAATGCTTAGGAAAGATTGTAATATTAAATGGAAAACATATGTTAGACATTTGTTTTAATAAATCAAAGAGGCTCTTAGTCAGGCTCTAGTGCTTCTAAATCCTGATTTTTCAAAGCAATTTCTAGTTTTTACTTTTGCTTCATAACACACAATTGTTGGAGTAATTTTGCAGAAAGGAAAACAAGGTTATGAACAACCTCTTTCATTTTTTAGTAGAAAACTTGGAAATTCTGAATTGAAATATATCATGGAGAAGAAAGCTTATGCTTTAGTGAAAGCTCTTAAACATTTTAGGGTGTATGTCATTCATTCACACATTATTGCCTATGTACCTAATGTTGTAGTAAAGGACATATTAACTCAAGTTGATCTAGATGGTAAAAAGAGTAAATGGATTACTACTCTTCTAGAGTATGATTTGGAAATCAGAATTACAAAATTGGTAAAAGGACAAGGATTGGCAAATTTTATGACTCAATCAGATTTTGACTGTCTAGATATTAATTTTGTAGCGTAAAATTTAGATACAATTGAAGATGAAGAGTTGATCCTTATTGAAGAAAAATTTACAATGTCATATTGGTATAAAGATGTTATCTTTATATTGCAAAATCATAGAGCTCCTCTTAAACTAACAAAATCAAAATACAAATTTGTCAAGTTGAAATCAATGAGATATTATATTTTGAATAAATTTTTGTATTGGAAAGATTCAGGTGGAATACTTCTTAATTGTCTATTGGAAGATAAAGTTGAAAAGGTAATCGAAGAGTTCCATAAAGGTGATTGTGGAGGAAATCATTACTGGAGAACAGAAGTGAATAAGATACTCAGAGAAGGAATTTATTGGCCTTCAATGTTCAAAGATGTATACAGAAAGGTTGTTTCTTGTCATGAATGTCAAATATTTGAAGGGAAAAGGAAGTTACTCTCATTACCTTTAAAACATGTTTTTGTGGAAACCCCTTTCTAGCAGTGGGGGTTAGATTTTATTGGCGAAATAAATCCTACTTCTTCAGGCCAACATTTTTGCATCTTAACAGCCACTGATTACTTCACAAAGTGGATTGAACAAATTCCTACAAGACAAGCTACATATTCAGTCATTATTATATTTATGGAAAATAACATCATGTCAAGATTTGGCTGCCCCAAGAATATCATCACTGACAATGCTCAGGCTTTCAAATCAAAAAGGATGGTAATATTCTGTAATGAGTATAATATCACTCTTGGTCATTCTATAGCTTATTATCCCCAAGGCAATGTCTTAACTGAATCTTCGAACAAAAGCCTAGTTAGAGTCATCAAAAAGATTTTGCAGGAAAATAAAAGGTCATGGCATTTAAAGCTTACATTTTCTTTATGGGTTGATAGAATTTATACTAAAATATCTATAGGAGTTTCTCCTTATGAGTTAGTCTATGGAACTGAATTTTTTTTTCCTAGTTCACTTGGACTTCTGGTCATGAAACTATTGCAAGCACTAGAGGAAGAACCAAATGCTATCCAAAGGAGGATCAGCCAACTAATTGCTCTGCAGGAAAAAAGAGAATAGGTTTACAGCAATCATCAACAATCTCATAACAGAATCAAGAATAATTTTGACAAAAATATCAAAGCATCAAATTTCAGTCCTCAAGATGTAGTTTTGAAGTGGGAAGCTAAGATCGAAAATAAAGCAAAACACGACAAGTTTGAGAATCTATGGAAGGGGTCGTATAAGATTTCAGCTTATCATGGGAACAATACATTTATATTGGAAGATATTGATGGTCAAATATACACAGGAGGACCCGTCAATGTAGGTTCCTTAAACATTATATCTCTTTATCTAGTTGAAATAAATACCATTGTATATATTCCATTTTTCTTTTTTTCTCATTTGCAGGTGTGGATGATATATATTAACAAGTTTGAGCCTAAAGTGAAGGCCATAAAAACTTGGATATTATGTCGTCATTTTCAGTTTTCAATAAGGCAATTGGTCTATTGGTTTTTTGTTGCACCACAGGAGCACAACAACCCCAATGGAGCCATTGTTATCTATAATAACCCCTTTTTTTCTTTTTGTTTTCTGAAAACTCTAGCCGCAGTGATCCATTTTTAACTCTAGTCATAAACCCTTTGTTTTTCCAAATCCAAGCTGTGTTCCCCCATTCCCCTTTGAAATTTCTTTTAAAACTTAATAAAACATGTTGTAAACATTTAAAAAAAAATTGGGACCCACAAGCTATATCACAATTGGCCCTTTCCCTTATGAAAAATCATATCCATCGTGCCCCTCATCCGCTTGCAATTACGATATCGCAAAACACAAAGTATTTATTCTGCTTTTGATATCACACTTTCTCCTCGTCAATTGCGATATCACATAACCCTCCCCCCACCAATTGCGATATTGCAAATCTTTCGTCAATATCGCATATCGCAGTTTCCCACTAATTGTTATATACAAGTCCCGTTACCACGCCGCCCACTAATTGCGATAAATACCCGCTCACCGATTGCGATAAAGACCTTCCCATTGATCACAATATTTCCTCCTCCCTGCCAATCGCATAAGGTTTGGCTTCCCCGCTGATTGCAATATCGCAATTGGGGATCACACATAATTCCCTCCTCCACTTAACTCCCTTCTAACTTGCGATTGAATGGATCCGAAAAGTTATGTATTATTTTTTTAAGTAATTTCAAGTTTGTCTTATTAGAAAATCACCATAAAATTAGTGTTAAATCCCCTTTTTGCTTTCCAATGGAGTATTGGAATTATGATGACCACAGACCGGGATCAACGGCCCAGATCGAATCAAACTGAAACAACGACTTAGATCAATGAACATTAAAATATTCATTCTACTTCCGCTTAGTGGGACAGTGAGGATGTTTTTCAGTAGCATGGTCATCAAAGAGGATAGTGAAGGTGTTTTTCGGCAAATATCCAACGGTATGGTAATCAAAGAAACAGCAAGAAAATAGGATAGAGACAGTAGGATAGCAATGGCACTTTCAGAACATTTTAACAGCAAACAACGCAACAGAATTTGAAAGGTTGGATGCTCTGAATTTCCACAAATACATCGCCAACACTTCAACAGTTTTATTTTCCTGACAAATTGTAATTATTAGATAGGCTCTGTTAATATGACTTCCATTTGTATTCAAATTCTATTTGTAACAAAAAACCCTACGAAGTCTCAAATTTTTATTAATCAGATAGGAATAGGTCTCTAAAACAATAGATTGAATCTAGCCCAAGTGGCAAGATATGTAAAGAGATATTTCTCTATAAATAAGTAGATTTCCGACTCTAAGAAGGGTCGATGAGGAATGTGAGAAACTAGTCTACTGTAATATTTTGTTCTTATAATAGAAAATCTGCAGCACTCTATTTTTGTACCTCGGATTCTTATTATGGCTTTTATGAGTTTTTATTATGTTGTTATTATTTTTACATAGTATCTTTATTACTTGGAAATCTGTCATACAACTCCAATTTCCTTCATTTACTGTGTATCACTGCGGATATTCATTTGAATCAGATTTAAAGCCATATATGCCTCAACTTTCATTAAACATTGTTGTTGATTATAATATTTTCTAATTTGACTCCATACCAAATGGTGGAAGTCATCACATTTTTCTTCACCTATAAAATCACAAAAAGGGATCATAGTTAGTCACTTGAATTTTGAGTTTATCACAAGTCATTTTATAAATATTTTTTGAGAGCCCTCTCAGAATGGAAAGACTAACTTCCAGTCTAAAGTTGGTTTGAAATAGTTACATTTGGTTGAAGGTTGATACAGCCCAACCTGTCCTAGCCAAGTGATAACATGAACAACAGGTTGAACTGGGGTCAAAGTAGTGTAAGGTTTGAGTTGATTAGGAGGAGTGTTTGTGGGAGAATCAATGTATTAGGCTCAGATCCCCAAGGTGATGTTAGGTAAAATCAGCATAACCATGAAAGGTGTAGAAAAGATTCCAGGTGGCGAGAATAAGAAAGGTATCTGACAAGAAGGGTAATGATGTGGGGGGACTGATCCTGGATGGTTAAGACCTGGGGAATGGCTCAGGGTTGGAAAGGACTAGGCGAGATATTAGTAGAAGGAAATGGACTTTAAGGAATTATAACTGAGGTTTGGGTTGAGTTGGTAGCAACGGCTTGCGAAGGGGTTGGTTTTTGTGAAGGCATACCAGACCACTTGTTGATAGCTCGTGATGCTTGAAGCATGCAAACATTGGAAGAGCTAGGCTCAGATTTGGGTAAGCAGTGGACCATCATAAGCACCAAGAAAATTGGAATCTTTGTAGACTCTAGGTGAAAATTTGGTGATGGACGGGATAGTTTTATTTCCATTTAGTGATGAGATAGTGAACTAAGGGGAAACATGAGACTTAGGATCACAATAAGTTAACTGATTGATAGTGTGAAAACTACAGATGTGACAGAAGAGATGGAATAGGTGTAGGTACGACCCAAGTGGATGTTATAATCTAATGGGACATCAATGACCATAATATAAATAGAGATTGTCTTGTCAATAACAGTAATTGGACAGTTGCAATACAAGTCGATGGGCTGCAAGGGATGATCATCCCAAGCATGGAGAGTGATGGTGGAAGGAGACAGGTTAGGTGAACCAAGTTTCTTCTAAACACTAGCTTCCATCTCATAGGTGGAGGTGCCTTTGTCTACGATAAATCATTGAACAATGGAATTTCTTATGGAGACTGGTATTTGAAAGGAAACATACGAAGGAAGGGGGGAATTATGTGCTTTGTCAAAGTCAAAGGCAATCATACAATCATCAGAACAATCCAAAACACCCAAAGAAAAGAGTAGGGATTTCTGTTGAGATCGGAATGTTTGGAGTACTTCCAAAATTGACATGGAAATAGGATATTATGCGAAGTCATCTACTATGTTATAGGTATGGGCGGCATTAGCAAAAGCAACATTTCAACATAATGGACCTTTAGGGATCTTAGGGATAAACTCTAGCTTAGGGGGAGGGATTTTAAGGTACCATTTGATGATGATAGAGGCTTAGTGGAGACTTGAGGTTGGGAATTAGTCGTTGACTTAGCAGGTGAATTGTGATGTTTGTGAGATCGAGTCTAAATGTTGACTTCTTTGATATTTACTTCGTCAGAATTCATCATAAGGATCTGATAATCATTGTGACCAGATTTTAAAGGTTGGGGAGTTGCATGACCTTGCATAGGTTCAGCAACAAGATATCCCTGATGAGGAAAAGGATTAGTAAGCACAGTCAATTGAGATGAAGAAAGAGGAGGAGGAGGTGGAGCCATGGGCTAAGGTCCTCTAGAAGAACTTGCTTAAGCTTCCCATACTTGCTACATCTAAGGTAAAAGGGGACACTCATGAGTATAATGGCCAAATTTTCTGCAACAGTATAAATTTTTCTCATATGAAGAGCCTTCGTTTTGCTTGGGTTGTTCTCCTTGTTGTTGGGTTGCAATATTAGGCTGGTTTCCCTAAGGTGCATTAGTTGGTCGACCTTAGTTACCCTAGTCACCTTAATATTGCTAGTTCTGGTTACCTTAACCCATGTTACATTTCCCAGGATTTGGGGGATTAGTTGCACTCTGCATAGCACACACTTGACCTTATGGAGGAGGTTGTTATTATGGCAGAGGTGGAGGTGGCATACGGTGCTGGGGCATTGGTGTCAATGCAGTTGGAGTGCTAGGTGGTGTATACAGATAGTAAGGGGAAGGGGTAAGATTAGGATAAATAGGTGGAGCAATAGTTGGCCCTTGAATCTATTTATGCGGGTGGGGATATGCTTAAGATGTGCTAAGAATTAGATAAGGGTTTCCATGTGAAGTATTTAGGGGGGATAGGTGTAAGAGGAACTAGTCCCACCTGGGGTTGACCATAACTCATCGTAGGTGGATTATATGGTGGAGGTTGAGGGTTTGAAATGGATCCAACGATACTGTTCACGACATGAGATGCCCCCGGTGCAATAGTAGCCCTAGGCCGAAGTAGATTAGGAAGAACGGTATAAACATAGCCTGAATGTGCATAGATTAGGTCATATTTCAAAGCTAATTGAAGCACATCTTCCTCAAACTCAAGGAAGTGTGAGGCGGCATCTTTACCTATGGGGGCCAAAATCAATATAAGGAACCAATCCATGTAAACATGATCTTCGAATTCAGGGGCCCTACACGTGCTCCTCCTTCTACTCTATTCTTCAACATGGTTAGAGTAGGCGAGTGGCAGAAGTTTAACGGAAAGAAGTCAAGAGTTCAGTGCTAGTGTCATAATGGAGAGGTAACTGAAAGTAGGATAGAGATGCTTTGGAAAAAGTCACGAAAGAGGAATGAGAGGAACTGGAAAATGCAAAGATGAATGGAGTCTTTAGTGATAGAATTGGATGAACACCACATATAGAATGAGAAAACACGATTTTTTGGATCTTCTCCAGGATTTCCTTAAAACTTGGGTATGTCGGAAGGAAGCTTAGTAGGCATAGCTAGCCAATTAGGGTCATGGAGAAGAGGGTCATTGATAAGCTGGCTAAAATCAGGAAGACTCGAACCAACCATAAAGGGAAGCAATGGAGTAGGAGTGACCATATCAGTAGAGGTTCCGCTTGTGGGGTTACCCTAGTTAGTACCTGGGTTACCACCTTCGTTTCCCACACCGACATCGGTGCCTAACATGGTGAAAATATGGGGTTGATAAGACGTGGAATCATAGGAACAACTAGAAGAATCAGTAGAACCAGAGTCAAAATGAGGACTCAATGGAGGACTAGGAGGATAAACTCTAACTTGAAGAGGAGAAGTAATAAGTCCTAACTGAAACTGAGAACGAAGGCCTTGAATTATTTGCAAAAAATAACTAGGTGGCACAATTATGTCATGACAATGATGAGTCAAAGGACTAAAGGGTGATAGGATAAAAAGAGTAACAAAAATAAAGCAAACACCTAGTATAGTGGTGCCAAGTGTAAACTAACTATATTAAGATATACTTTAATTCAAGAAAACATGTCCTATCAAAGAAAATGACCTCTATTCTATAGGTGGTCTAAATCCTCAATAAAATCATAAATTTATTGTTTCATATGACCCTTCAAAGAACTTCTTTCTTAACGGATGTTGGCGTAGAGAACTGACTACTTCCCACAACCAGTCCTATAGGGTGTTTTTGTACGATTGGTCACTATGGTTACCTTCATCCCACGGAGGTGGTCGAGTCTTGAGCTTCTTGGTGATCAGCCACCACATGGAATTTCCTACCATGAGTTGGGTAGCCCTGAGGAAAACTGCTCACGCGATGACCTAGCCTAACCCCCTTTGAGTTCCATTTCTGACACACTTCAGATTTGGACCATGGGATGGCGAAGGATTTTCAGCTCCCTACAAATCACCTTCTATGTCTCAACGTAAGTGATCGATGTGTGTTATTGGAAGCCTATCCCACCAAGCATACACCTAACTACACAGATAGTTTGGCCCTGATTCCCAAGTGGGATTAATCTATGTGTGTTATATTACTATTATGTGGTGTGTTTTATGTCTTGGCTTGGCGATATTAGCCAAGCTCACATTCACTTTAGGTGTGCAAATGTGTGTGAAAAGTGTGTTCAGTGTGTGAGTTAATTTAACATGTTTTATGTTGCCATGTGTTGCTAAAATAAAGTGTTGAAACACTATAAATAATGTTGTAAATGGACATTAAAATAAACAACCAATCTAAGCACACAAACCCCACCCAAAAAGGTTATCAAACAACTGAAAAAGAGGAGGAAAACAAGCTACTCAAAAGCACACAAATGGCCTAAAACAACCAATCTGAAAGGAACTGTGATCTAAAGGCACTAATCTATTGTAAATGATGTAGACAAACAACCGAAAGCAAAGGTGAAAAATGTTGCAAAGGATAGAAAAGAAGTTCTAAACCTTAGGACACAATAGGGGATCCCAAGGGGGAAGGAAACACTAAACTCAAATGGAGGTAAATGTTGAAGAAGCATATTCTAAAAGGTTGTAAATAAGTGGATGAGTACCTAAAAATAAGTGGTTGAAAATTTTGAACCCTAGACTCCTCAACTTAGCAAATATCTTCGTAAGAAGGTGGAGGTGTACTATAAACCCTAGGGGGGTTTTTTTTTCCTCAAAGAGGAAAAAAATAAGATAATATAGGCCTAGGGGAGAACTCAAAGAGAAAATAAACCCTTCCTAGTTTACTCACTAACACATTTGGAAATTCTGAGAAAAAAAAAAAAAAAAAAAACAATAACAAACAACAACAACAACAACAACCTGAAATTTTTTGAAAAACTGCAAAACACAGGTACTAACCTGGAAATAGTGGAAAAATGCAGTAAGTTGCACAAAACGTGTGTTCCAAAATGTAGATTTGGGGCTGAAAAGTGTGTTTTTATCCTAAGACTCTCGGTCAGCAGATCTCGCCCAAATTGTGTCACATCCTGCTCGATTCGTACCCGTGACTTGTGGAAAGAACCAAAAAACCACTAGAATCCAAAACTTTGACAAAAAAATAAAGGAGAGATAAAAATAGAAATTGAGAAGCTATAAATAGCTTAATAAAATACTAAAAACCACTAAAGCGACAGTCGTCCAGGAGCTGAATAGCTTCCCCAGCAGAGTCAACATTTTTTGACAACTGTGTAGCTAAAAACCCAGTGGAGTTGTCATTTATTAGTGTAAAGATTTCGTGAAAATGTACCAAAAATGCTTCACTTAAGTCACTGGTGACAAGTGACCCTAACAATAATATGTGGTCATTTGTTCTCCATATATGCAATAATAAAATGAGAAAATCGTGTGAAAATCCTACAACAAAAAGATGCATGCGATCCAAAAAAGAAAACAACAAGAGATATCCAATGTAATAACCCAATATGGAAGGACTTTCAAAATGAATAATTCTTTATTAATAACACCTGATGAAGGAGATCTACATGAAGGGTCTAGAAATACCACTATGTAGGATGGGTCATTTTGATGTTCTTGTGCTTGAGTGATCATTTCTCTCTCTTCATGTGTGAAAAACCTAAAACAAAGATTGGAACTCAAGTGGGATCTCGAAGGTGAGAAGACTATAATGGTGACGATGATAATGATCATGGTGAAAAATGAAGGGAAAACTCTCTTATTTATAAAAAAGTATTGGGTTGATCTCGAAAGTGGGAAATAATAAAGTATTATTGGCCAAGTCAAGATCTAACCATTAGGAATACTTTATTATATTTTTGGAGAGGGAAAAGATATTCAAAATGGTCAAATATCTTTATTTAGAAATAATTACCAAATAAAATGATTTATTAGTTATTCCGCGAGGATTAAGAAAGATGTGAAATTGAAATAATTATTAAATAATGATTTAACAATTATTCCAAAAATAGAATTAAGGAATAATAAAAATATACCGATTTATTTAATTATTCCTTGGTGATTTAGTCAAATGTGGCAAGGAATAATTATCAAATAATTATTTAATAATTATTTTGAGAGAAAATTAAATAAATAATGATTTATTCATTTATTCTTCAGGGGTTTTTAATTTTAATCAGAGAATTTAATAAAAATGGGTTACTAAATTATTTCCCATGGTGAAAGTGATTTTACTATGCTAAAATTAATCCTACATGGGGTATTTCAATCCATCTAGTTAGAAATGGTTAGGTGTTCATTTTTAGGTGATAACACCTCTGTTAATATCTGCCACAAGAATCGACCACATCACTTTCATTCTCTTTCCTCTCATTTATTCTCCATTCTTCATTTTTGTAAGTTCATTTTTCATTATGTTAACCACTTGACCAATAATTGCTTGCAACTCCCATTTGGTGAACAATCATTCTCTTTCCTCTCATTTATTCTCCATTCTTCATTTTCGTAAGTTTATTTTTCATTATGTTAACCACTTTACCAATAATTGCTTGCAACTCCCATTTGGTGAACAATGTGTCCTCTCCTTCCTCCCTCTCTGCTTCTTGCTTAAGTTATTCTCTATCTTCTTCTCTACCATCACTACTTCTTAAAATTATTATTGTACACCTTATTATGAAAGTCAATCATTGTAACTCATTGTCCCTTATACAACCAAGACATGGATTTAGATAGAGCATTACAATTCAAATCCAACTTTTGTACAACTTGAGTATAAATTAAATTTAATGTGTTGCCACATTTGGGGTTTCTTCATTCCTTAATATAGGGCTTCTTTTTATTTGTTCCTTTTCATGTTTCAGAGGATAAACCATATTGAAAGTGTAACCAGTATCGGTCTTCATAATGTTTGATTGCCTCATGACATGATGTAATTCTTATGTACTTGTCAAAAGAAGAAAAAAAAATTATTGTAAAAGTCAAAAGAAATTTTATTTTTTTATAAGCTTGGGCTTCATGCTCTATTTATTTTGTTTATAGGTCAAAGAACCCATTGAGTGCTTCTAGGTCATCATGTATTAGACCCTTCTTGGGCTCTTTATGTAAAGAAAGAAAATTATTTTGTATCAAATATGGGTTTTTTCCCTCCTCCACTAAGTTGGCCTAGCTTCCTCTCAAGTTAGCCTCAATGAAGGAATCTGTCCTCTCCTGAAGACTATATATTGGTAAAAGTTTCGACCTATTGTGAGATTATGCCAAGAAAGGTTCGATCTGCAACTTTAGGTGAAGAATGAAGTGCAAAGGAGACAAGGAAAAGAAGGAAGAAAGCTCTTAACAAGAAAAATGATTTAAATTTTTTATCATTTCTTCCCACACGTACGAAGGTCTGAGTTATACTTACAAGTTACAGGTCCGATGGTATAGGCAAAAGTTTCAGAGGAAAGAAAGAAGGTCGAGTTCTTATTTGGGGTAGATATGCTTTAACTTAAGTTGACTTTGGATGATATAAAGCTTGTTGACTTGGGCATATTTCTCTTAATGAAGGAATAACGGTTTGAAGGTTGACTTGGTGGATGGAGGAGGTCTTTTTGTTGGTCTAATGGTCTTGGTTGTCTCATTTTGAATTGATTCTTGAAGAAGAAGAGAATTTTATTTGGGTTGTACCCCTATGAGAGAGTTTTTACCCCTAGGAGAGGGTTTTCCCTTGGTTGAGAGCCTACACATTGTGTCCGTTGTTGTTTTGATATTCATGCATTTATGTTTTGGTAGTTACTTGATGAAAAGAAGTTAAATAAGATAATAAGAAAATAAGTGCGTCACAAGTAATTATCAAAGATAAGAAAATATTTCTGCTTTTCTGATTTTCTAACATGGTTTTAGAGCTAAGGTGAAGAAAGGGAAAACACAGCTTGAAGATAACTTGCTCTCTAGTAAGGATTCAAGGCGAAAGAAGAGAATTTTTGGATCTTTTTTTGGAAGATAGAAAGAAGACTTGAAATTTTTGAGGTGTTGGAACCTCCCTTGAAAAAAAATATTGGAATAGTAAGCAACCCTTTGAAGATTCAATAAGAATACCTCAAAGAGATTTAGACCTCATCAATTATACCTATGGCATTATTAAAGAAATATGAAGTCATGTACACTTCTATAGAAGGTCGTTATGTCTGAAATTGTAAGGAAACCTTGAGCCTCATACTTGTACCATTAAAAGATATGAAATCTTCAAGACAAAGAAATAGTACTAGTCCAAAGACTTGAAAATTTAATAGTGATAGTTTAGAAATTGAGTCACATCTTGAATAAAGTTCATGTGTCTTTTGATGGAGTGTTCGAAGGAATCAAAAGGCCTTTGAACTCATTTAGGCTAGGGGTATCAAGCCAACATAGAATTTTCCAAAGTAAGAAGGATAACAATTAGAGAACTTTTCGAAGCATCTATAACCTACACTAACCATAATTCAAAAAGAGGAATTTTCAACCATCTTTACAAGCATATTATCTCGACACCTTTTTGAAGATAGAAAACCATGAGAATAAGAACTTAACCTTGGAAATAAAATAAATTCATCAAGAGAACAATTATTTTCATGGAAAGGATAAGGTCATGTTTTATGGAATTTCTAAAGCTAATAGGAAGTATAAAATCCCTAAGTTAAGGAATGAAGTTTGAAGGCTACAAGTGACCAAAAATAGGCCTATTTAAATCAGCAAAATAAGAAATTGAAAAATCTTGATTTGAAGAAATTAAAAATAATCTCTCAAGAGATTTCTAAGGCATCAGAATAAATGAAGAATTGTTGTCCTAAAGTCTAATAAAAATCATATTAGTTTTTGTGCACATTGGTGAGGAATAAGACCCTTAGTTAGTGAAATAATGACTGAGATATATTAGTGATAAAGGACTTGTGCATTCTAGTTCTATGTATGGACTATAATCACCTTCAAGTGTAGACATAAAATTGGAAGTAGGGACAGAGTTTCTCTTGAGACTAGTAAGAAGTTCATATCAACAATGAAAGTGAAAATACCTTGGACAATGAAACCAAGAAGAAATATTTGCAGCAAACTTCCATTGATCATGAAGGACTAAGGAATAAGAAACAAAGCATCCCTTGTGCTTTGAAAAAGCATGATGATAGGATGGAAATAAAAGGACCCTAAAAGATCAATGTAAGATCAAGAGGGAGCCTCCACGTTTTCCTAAAAAGATGAGTATTCTACTCTTTATCTCATTAATTTCATTGTTAATGATTTACTCTATGTATCCATCTCAGTTTTTATATTTAACTATAAACCTTTATTTGTGATTTCCTTAGAAGAGGGTTTGCATGTATATTGTAAAGAATTCTTGTAAAATAAATGATTATGGCTAGATTAAAAAGGACACTCTAAATAAAGACTTGAGTCCTAAAATAAGCTTTGTTGTAGAGGGATCCCTTTAAGGTTTGGAGAGGGAGTAACTCAAGTGTGTTTAAGATTACAAAATTTGTAGTAGTTCTCTATCAAGATTTAAAGGTACGATCATTTTGTTTCTAAAATTTATTTATGTTAATGACTCTCTCATATCTAGGGTTCTGCTATATTTTCATGAAAATTCTTATATTGTTGGGATGTCTAATTCTTAGATTAAATCAACTTTTGTAGTACTGTGTTTTGATATTTGTTCACCTTGGTAAAACCCTAGCTTTTTAGGGTTTGTTGATAGTATCTAGGGTTTATGAAAAAACCCTAACAAAGGTTGATGTAAGATGCTAGCGCATTAAAGTCAAAAACCTACGTGTAAATGCTTCTGCTATGATTGAAAGCCTAACAAGGTTTAGATTTTGAGATATCTTAGTTTTGATCCCTTATTGATACCCTAGGTTGATAAATTTAACTTCATACTATTGTATATGTATAATTTTTTTTAGAGTACTCGTTGATGAGATTTGTAGATAGTTGTAAAGTTGTAAGCATGCCTCATGCTTGATGATGAATTTCTCATCATGATGAGCATGACGGAAAGAGGGAGTTGTAGAAACCCTAATTACATTGAAGTTTACATTGATGATTGAAAGTTGAAGTTGAATTTTGTGAAAGGGATGATGTTTCAAAATGTCGAACTTCCCTGATTACATGATGATGAAAAAAGAAGATCCTGTGTGGCTAGGAGAATAAAATAATTGATTTTGGACACATCTCCCTAGTTAAGAGGGAGCTTGGATATATTTCCTTTGCGAAGGAAAGTGTATTTCATCTCTCGTTATGAGGGAGGACATGATTCTCTACCTCATGTGTCATCCACTAGACCAGGACTAGCAGTCATATGTCTAGTGAAGGCCATGAAGAGATAATGGTGATAGGGTTGGTATCTTGGCAGTTAACCTAGATGATACATAGAACCTTGTCAAGGAAGATATCTTGGCCTAGATGGTACCTAGAACCTAGTTAGGGATGGTTCCTTGGCCTAGATGATATCTAGATCCATGTAAGGGAGGACATCTTGGTGTAAATACCTAGATCCCTGTGAGGGAAGGTATCTTGGTCTAGATGATATGGAGATCCATGTTTAGGGTGGATATCTTGACCCTGATGATGTTTAGATCCCTAAGTGGGTTGGTGTCTTGGCATAGTTATATGATTGAGATATTATTTAAATTTGATATATTGGCCTAGATGACACCTTAGTTCCTGTTGGGATGGTACCTTGGTAGGTAGCCTATATGGTACCTAGATCCCTTGTTTGTGTTGGTGTCTTGACCTAGATATGTTTAGAGCTCTATTGGAATTAATATATTGGCCTAGATGACACTAGGATCCATGATAAGTAGGTGTATTGAATGACACTGGAGCCCTTGATGAGTTAGTGTCTTGGTAATTGACACTTGGATCCCTGATGATGAATTAGTGTCTTGACACTTGGGTCCTTGAATTATTTTATTGGCATGTAGCCTAGATGACACTTGGATCCTTGAATTATTGTCTTGGTAGGGCACTTAGATCCTTGAATTAGAGTCTTGGAAGGTAGCCTAAATGACACTTGGATCCTTGAATTAGTGTCTTCGTAGGACACTTAGTGCCTTTGTAGGTAGCCTAGATGATATTTGGATATTTGATGAGTTGAGTTGGAACCTTGGCAGGTAGCCTATATGGTACCTTGATGAGTTGATACCTTGGAAATTTTTGACCTAGATGGTATCTAGCATTGTATAAGTTGTTGTACTCTTCTTAAAACATTTCAATTTGAGATCAACCTTGTACTCGTTGAACAATTATGAATACCTCCCTAGTTAAGAAGGAGTGTTGAAAGTGTAACTAGAATCGTATTAGTTGATGATATAACGTAATTATTATGTAACTGTCAAAATTCCTATGTAATCCTTATGTACTTGTCAAAGCACCCATTCAGTGCTTCTAGTCTTGTGTCATGCGTCATTGTCCTAATCACCATGTATTAGACCCTTCGCGGGCTCTTTATCTAAAGAAAGAAAAATATTTTTGTACCAAATATGGTTTTTTGTCCCTCCACCAAGTCAACCTCAATGAAGGAATTTGTCCTCTCTTGAAGACTACATATTGGCAAAATTTTCGACCTATTGTGAGATGATCCCAAGAAATATTTGATTTACAAATTTAGGTGAAGAATAAAGTATGAAGGAGACAAGGAATATAAGGAAAAACTCAAACATGAAGGAAGAAAGATGTTAACAAAAAAAGGATCTCAAATTTTTATCATTTATGCCCACACGTGCGAAAGGTATGAGGTATAATTGCGAGTTGCATGGCCGAAGGTACAAGCTAAAGTTTCTGAAATAAGAAGGAAGGTCGAGTTCTAATTTGGAGCAAATCTTCTTTGACTAAAGTTGTCTTTGGATAGTATAAATCTTGTTTACTTATGCATATTTACCTTAATGAAGGAAGAATGGTTGGAAGGTTGACTTGGTGGATGGAGGAGGTATTGTTGTTGGTCTAATGGTCTTGGTTTTCTCATTTTGAATTGATTCTTGAATAAGAAGATCATTTTGGTTGGGATTTTCCCCTAGTTTAGGGTTCTTTCCTTGGTTGAGAGCCTACACGTTGTGTCCTTTGTCGTTTTGATCTTCATGCATTTATGTTTTGGAAATTACTTGATGAAAAGAAGTTAAATAAGACATTAAGAAGATAATAATAAAAGAAATACATTGCAAGTAATTATCAAAGATAAGAAAATATTTTTTCCTTTCTAGTTTTCTAACAAACCCTTGAAGAAGAATCTTGGAGATGACATGGTAAGAACCAATGTTGCAAGGACCTACTCCATACTTAGGCGTACTCACCCAACAAAGAAAAGGTGTCATTATTGGCTCAAATATAGGGATAAAGACCACACGTCTAAATGGATTATTTATAGGTAAAGTTATGGTATTCTTAGGGCCTCACTAGAGTATAATTCCTGCTCTAAGAAAGTGACAAATATTTTGAGTCCCAAACCAGCTAATAGAGTTCAAAGAAAAAACATGGAAAAAATACGATTCTAGAGAGGAACCATCCCAACAAAATATCTTAAGATTTGGATTACCATTTTCAATTGGTTCCTACAAAGACATAAATTAGCATCCCAGTTTACAAAAAATCGAGAAAAGGAATGATGGTACAACAAGAATATTTTTTTTGCAAGTAGATAATTTATATTCAATCAGTGATAATGGCCATTCCTCTTTATTAGAGAATTGTTATCAATGCACCATTCAAATTTCAAACTAATGTATAAATAGTAAAATTTTGCTCCTAATTTTTTTTTATGGGATGTAACAAAACAAATTGTGCTAGCTACTACCCATGAAGAAAATTTCAAAACCTGAGCAAGAGGGTGGGTTATAAGAAATTCTTTAGAAACCAAGGCTCCAACAATGAAAATATTTTGGAGGGTCCCGTCTAAACCATGTACTTATGGAAAATGATAATGCGAGAAAAATATCTTAGAAAGAAAAGTACTTATGAGATTCCACATTGTAAGAACTTCCAAAGTGATCCTCAATCTAGAAAAACATTGTCAAAGGATTTTGGTGCATAGCAGATAAATTATTTTAGGAGATTGGAGAAGGAATGATGTCATTTTGGATAAATCTTGGAATGAAAATAACCCCTTTAAAGAAACCAAAGGGTCAATAATAATCAAGTAATGATCAATCAAGGATGGATGAAAGTTATTGGAAAGATCCCATAGATTATGGGTCCCTTTTCAAGAATGGAAGAAGAACAAAGATTGGCATGTTGCAGCCAATGAGGAGGAAAAAATAATTTTGGATAAAAGCTTATATTAGAGAATAATTATGATAACAAAAGATAGTGATTCACTTAGATGAAAAAAGGATGGGACAAAGAGTTACAACATCAAATAGGATTACAAAGAGATCTCGAATTAACAAAGCTCCAGTAAACCAAACTTTAGAAAAATATTTTCATTCCCAACATTTGGACTAACTTCTAAGATATCCGAACTCATATTTGGTTATAAACAGAGAAATTCCTTACAAAATAAGCTTTGAAGTTGAGGGGGAGAAATTGGGCCAACAAGCTGAAGTAAATGTATGAGAGATGTTGAAAGAAGGCAACATATATTATTGAAATGTGAAATCACAAATTAAATTTGAAAGACCAATGAAAACAAAGTATTTCAAGGGATAACCAAGTGGAGTATCTCTCATGAAAAGAAAAGAAAAAAGGAGGGAAACCTTTCTCAAAATTACCATTTTATGAAAATAGTTTGGCCTTGTTAATTCATCTCAGAATTTACAATCTGATTTATTTGAAAAGCTAGAAATGGTGGGATCTTTGAAGATTAAAGACTAAGCCATTGAAAAAATTGGTTTCAAGCCAAGAAAGGAATAGTAGAGACATCCAAAGCTAATGCCAAAAAATCCATGACCATAATCCTAGCGGAGGTGATACTTTTCCTTGGTAAATAGATCTCCATTTAGAAGAAATAAACAAAAACAATATTTTAATGAGTAGAGAAACCCTAGAAATAATTAACCTCAATATTCGTAAAATTTCATTTCAATGGGGCTTCTAAAGTAAATCTAGGAATCTCTAGCATGGGTGGATTTATCATAAATAACTCATTAAACTATTGGGAAATTTCTACAAGTGTCAAACTATAAGGCTAAGAGCCAAGGGTTGATCAAAATAATAAAGTGTCTTAAAGAAAATGAAAGCCACCAAATTTATCACAGAAGGAAATTCAAAGCCCTTAAATAATTTCACGATGAATAGGTTGTAAGAAAGTCTTGGGAAAATCACAAGTTATGTGTAATGGCACTAGAAGTAGAAGAAATAATTTTGGAATATTGAAGTTCTTCATGTTAGAAGAGAAGTGAACCAGATGGTGGATTGGCTAGCTAACATTGCAATTAAGTAGTAGATGAGTGACACAATTGTCATGACACAATGTGGAGATGCTACATTGCAGCTAGAGGTTGGAACATTGGGGCATTGGTTCTTAGCATCGTTGTTTCTTATTATTCCTCAATCGTTGCTTATGTTGTTAGGGGATTCACATATATGAGTTAATTTGTAAAGGAATTCGACACTCAAGTTATTAATGCCAGCGAAATGGTAAGTGCTGGTGGGTAGAGAGCTAAGTTGCATTAAAGATATGAAGACATTACCATGTAATAAAAGTCCTGGGCATTGAACCATTGACCAAGGTATGGTCAATTCATGAGATTTGGAGTAGACACAAAAGGTAATTTATCATTGCTTGTAAATTTAAAATACCTAGAAGTAAATCACCTTTGAGATATCATTGATGGTAATGGGTATTTACAATTGAGCAAGGGTCTAGTGGGTATTGAAATTGTTTAAGTTTTGTATTAAACCTAAGTTGAATTCCAAAGGTATATCTAATGGGTCTTTAACACCATATTGCATCTTTAGTAGTCAGCAAACATCTTTGTGGGAAATGTGTGAGTATATAAACATTGAGATTGTCTATATTATGTTTGTAATTGCAGATATAAACATAAACCTAGAAATTGGAGAGCTTGTGTATCATTTTAGTGTTCCAAAAATTAATATTGGGTTCAATTGAACAGAGGAGGTAAAATGTTGAGCTAATTATTGGTTTTAAAATCCCATAAGCATACCTTTATTTTGAATAATTTAAGCTTCAACTTTGAAGAGTTGTTAGCTTTAATGGATCTCAGTATATTCTAGTTAAGATTTACTATTGCAGATTAAAATTGTATACATTGAGATCAGATTTTTTGTTCATGGCTACAAGAAATTTTGATTTCCTATAATTGAGATTAAGGAAGATCTTGGGTTCTCTTCATACTTATATTATTTGTAGCCTACTAGAAAACATTTTTGCATCACTTGAGCTCCTGAATTTGAGCATGATACAGTTCATTACACAAACAATCAACCACTAAAAACAGTTGTAAGGAAAAAATATACGTTCTTGCATTTTGACCATAGAAAATTTGGGGAGGAGTGAATAGATATGTACAATAAGGACATGTGAGATGCTTACTTAGGCCTTATCCTTCGAAGAATTGTTGGCCACAATCAAGACCTTCATCACCATAATAATTAAACCCTCGAATCTAGATGAAATTTCTGCGTTGATCATATAAATCCTCGAAGTTGTTTACCCATAAGAACATAAATCATTTTTAGTAAAAAGGAATACCTCTCTCTAGAGTCCAAGTTCATACCCATGTAAACACAGCCATAAGCTCCACACCCAATGAGATCGCCCTTCCTCCACCTGATCATTGTGGCTCTCCTTACGTGTTTTCCCTGCAGACTCCATCTGGGTTTGAATCCCATGAAATCCAAAGATTGCATTGACTGAATACCTCTTGGCATTTCCATGTAGATATCGACAACACATATCAGAATGCAGTGTTGTAATGTAATGGTGTGAGCATTTCATTTGATTTTGTGAGCATTTGATTTGTGCTTTGATGTAATGGTGTGAGCATTTCATTTCTGCTCTGATGTAATGGTGTGAGAATTTTATTTGATGTTATGAGCATTTTATTTGAACTGAGTGGTAAAGTTAAAATGTAAAGAAATATTTCTAGTAGAAAAAATAAAAGATATAAATTGCATTGGGCTTAAATCTTTTATTTTTAATATGAAATTAAAAGAGTTGTTACTTGATATTATGGTTTTAAAAATCAGAATTGGTCTTTAAATCAGGTTTCAAAAATTGTAACCAAATGGAATTGGATTTAATGAATAGATTTTTTAAAAATACAAAAACAAACATCTTTTATTAAAAAAAATAAAAATAACTAATGCAAAGTTGGCTCACTTGTACACCATGTGAGGATGAAGAAGTGTTTAAGGAAGTATAACGTTCCACCCAATCCATAACAACCTTTGAGTCCCGTATCCCTTGTAAGTTTATATTGTTGAAGTGACACAATTAAAATGATTAACATAAATGATTGATTCATATTATTGTAGTACTTCTTAGGTAGCTGTATTTTTGTTCTTAGACTAAATTAGTCATTCATGTCAGTCATTTTTACTTGTATTACTTATTAGCTAGTCATGTATTTTAACCCGGGACTAAATTAGTCATTAATGTTAGTTGTTTTTAGTTGAGAAACTTAAGATTTCTCATTTTTTGCAGTATTTCACTTGGAAAAGTTGTGGTGATTAACTTTTATAGTCACCTAGTCACTAATTTCTCATTTTCTACTAGTCGAACCTCGATATGTTTCACCCATTGTGAAAACACCTAGGAAAAAGTCGAGAAATGAATAGAAGGAAACTTATTTATGTTGATTTGATAGTTGGTAATCGAACGTTGGACTTTCTTCTTTGTTTTCTAATATATGATTTCAAATTTAGCAATAAGCTTAATTTTCTCAAAAGGAAGTTGTAAGAAAATCTAGAAAGTTTGTTGTGTCCAAACCGTGATCCTCTTAATTTCTATCTAATCTTTGGCGAAAAGGTCCTATGTTGGTTTCTTTAACTCCCATAGAAAGAAAAAAAATTAGCGGCTTGGACCTTGGAATGTAAAATTCTTCTATAAGCTTAGTTCCTTTCTCCCAAATTGTCAAGAATTTCCTTTGTGCAATTTTTGGCGCATTCTCTGATTTCTTTGGCTTCATCTTCCCTACAGTTCAAAGATGCAAGAATTAATATTTTATCCGTTCTTGAAACTTTTGTAATTTCATCAGATTAAAACTCCTCCTTCTAGTCAAGAATAGACATAATTTTTCTTTTTAATGTATTTATCTTCTTCTATTAAAGAATCAATCATTTCTTTTAAATTTGTAATCTGTGGATAAAATCTTGAGATTTTATCCATCTGTTTGTAGAACTTTAATTGATCTTTTCTTAAAATCAAACAAATTAGTAATGTTTGCTCTTTAAAAATATGTAGACTTTGTGTGTATTCTTGATTCTGATTGAGTTGGCGAGAACCAGTTTTCTCTTTTAAAGTCATAATAATTATTTAAGAATTCCTTTCAACTTCTTCCTTCAAAATGCAAGTTTGATTTTCATGCATTTTCCATGAATATGTTGCTCATGTCTTGAATTTAACTCCTTCAACTCCACCTGAAAAAGTTTATGTATAATTTCTCTCTCTACTGTGAAACCTTGAATTAGAGTTGCAAAGTACTTTTTTCAATTTTCTTCATTAAACAATTCATTCTTCTCCAATTGTTTCTCTAACACTTTATTTTTTTGTATATTGTTGTCATATGAGGTTGCAAGCTCATTTAGATAATATTGGTTATAATTTACAAAATCTCCTAAGGCTTGGGAGGATTCATGGGCCTTCTCTTTTACATCTCCTTGATCTTGCCAGCTGAATTAAGACATGATCCCTAAAGAATCATGCTTCATTTTCTTTGTTTTTCTCACTAATGACCTGGTCTAAGAATTGAAATAGTAATTTGTTAGAGAAGGAACTATATGTTGAATTGTTTCTAATTCATAAACTGGTTTGAACAAAAATGATTCCCAAGGGATCTTAGTATAAATAGGTGTCATTGAGGTCTTCAGAGATGTAGTGGAAACAATATCCATAGTTGTTTGTGATTCCATTGCCTCTTTACTTTTCTCAGTGATAGTATTATCAGATATTTGATTTTCCTTCTATTTGTCAATTTCTATTTCTTAACTTGATGTGTTTTTTGGTTGCTTCTACTCTTTCTCCTTAGGGGAATTGATCAAAATAACCTTTTGTTCAATTATTGTCTTCTTTTCTGCTGATTTGATTGTTACTGGATTTTCTTTCTTTTCCTTAGGAACTTTCGTAGTTGCAACCTCTATTGTAATATGTTGAACTTTTTTCATTCCTTCACTGCTTTCTTCTTCTTTACTAGTAACAACAACATCTTCCATATTCTCAATTTGAACTTCGTGTTCCTTTTAAGAGAGAACAAAAGGATCTGAAGTTATCTGGATGAAATTAAATTGAAAAAATTCAAAAGTCTTTAATTCCTTAAAAGAAATATTGAGATTGAGGATTTTTTCTCTTAGGAAACTTTCAAACAAATTTTCTCTAAACTTTTGTAATTGATCCCTTGTTCTAATATCTAAAAGCCTTGCTCTGTCAATGGCCTATTGAAAATCATCAATATTTATGAAAATCTCCTCAAAGGGAGGCTTCTGATGAGCAAAGATTTTAATAAAGCTAACTGTTATATAATTATTGCTAATAATCCCATGAGGATCATAATCATACTGAGGTAGATAATGTAGTGAAACGTCTTGAAGCTCTTCTACTTCCTTGAGTCCATGTACTTTATATCTGATATTTATGTCACCAAACTTAATTGGAAACCCAAGCCAAATTTTCTTTTGTAACTTACTTAACTTCCTCGCATGGTGATTCAAAACGACTTGATTTTCCACTTCTCCGAGGGCGATCCTTCCATGGATATAACGGGGTAAGAGATGACGGCCAACCTCACTCCCATAAACTCTTATATAAGAAAACGACTCTTCAAAAAACCAATGACCAATGGACTCTAAGCCTTCTTTCAGACTTTGACTAATTCTGGGAGGGGTTTTACCAAAATGGATTTCTTAAAAAGGAATCATGACACAACGAAAAATATCGTAAAAATGAAATTTGAAGTTGGACTCCCACAGGATTCGGGCATAGTTTTGGATAGGAGTTGTTAGTCAAGGGGGTAATTCCATTTCATAAAGGGAAATGGAATTGAGGCAATGACAATAACTGTTAGATAATTAGACATATAAAAAATGTGTTTGTAGCCAGGGGGAGATGCTAATGACAATTTTAAAGCATCTGTGATGTTTTGTGACAAAATGTCAACCCAATTGATATCTTTCCCATCTTTTAGGATGTTATGGATTATTGGAATCCATTTGATTTTGCAATGTTCAGGGTCTTACTCTCCATATAACATCCTGGTCAACATCTTGATGAGAAATCTGATAGGTTTCTTGAAAATAGATATGGGATATTCCTTATTAGCCTTAAGCTTAAACTACTAATTTTCTTCCATTAACTAGTTTTCAATTGCTTTGTCATAATTCTCCTCACATTTATTGAAGACAGTGTTTTGAAAATTCGTAAGAAAATCAACATTGAGTTGGATTTTTGTGGGACTGAGCATATAAATGGATGATAGGACTTTTGTTCGTGAGGCTATTACAATTTTGTTATATTATGATATTCTACGGGTTGAGATATCAAGATGAGTAAAAACCCATGAAATCATTTCGTAATAAGGGGAAATCCTGGCACTAGCAGCTACTTTTTGTAACTTTGTTCTTCTAATACTTTCAAATTGATTATTCTTTGTTTGAGAAAACCTTGCAATTTTTAGCCATCTTCTATCTTTAAAGAAATAAGAAATATCCTCCCATCTCATCGTACTTTCATTTTGGGCCTTGTAAGTAGATTCAGATATGAGGAATGGTTTGAGATTGAGCTCTTATAGTTGTGGATTCTCTATTTCTTTGAGCTTCTCCTTTATCTTCTCCACTTGTTGTTTTGTTGTTGGAGATTTTCCTTTCTTCTCCATTATGTGGTCTGTGAACAAAAATAGAAAATATATAAGCTATTTCTAATCAAAATTTGAAATTAAACTAAGAATCTTTTATAATTCAACCTGCATACACAAAAATTTGGCAATTGATATCATATTTCTTCAATTCAAGCTTCTTTGAACTAGGTTTAAGGGAATGAAAACAACATGCAAGAGAAATGCTCTAGGGAGTTATGAATTTTTATTAAAAACTCGAGGATAATGTGAATTAATTCATTCTCCAACTTCTCATAGAGTAATCCAATTGTCTTTTTTCTTGAATCAAGATAGCATCGGAGAAATTTATTATCGATATCAAAATGAATACATTAAGCGTCAAATGGCTAAATTCCAAATCAATTCATTTCAAAAAATGAAATGCATGCAAATCGAAGAAAACAAATATCTTATTCGGGGAGTCAAAAAATTGGGAGGTTAGGTGGTCGAAAGTTCTTTTATTTGTTGAAGTTTTAATTCTTCCTGATCCCAACTAAATAAGAGTTAGGTGTTGATCGTAGGTCGAGTAGTCGGGAGGTCGACAGATGATCCAGTGAGAATGTTCAAAAAGATTGTGAATTTTCCAGACCTGCTGGTTGAGAGGTCGGAAGGTCGAGTGGTCGGGAGCTTTTTATTTAAAAAAATATATATATATATTTTTTATGATTCCGACCTTCGACTTCTAAAACTAGTTTTTGATATTTTTTATTTAATTTTTTAGAGTTTCTTAAATTTTTTGGAAAAATAATAAAAAATTATTTATGCATTTTGTTTTCTCCTTATGTACAAAAACAAAATATGGTTTTTGTAATCCTAACCACACAATCTAAATTCAAATTGATAAACCTAAAACAATAAATTATATTATAGTGATTAGAAATTAAGATGAGACCTTGTTATCCTAATAACTTAAATTTAAATCTAATAAAAAAGGAACCTAAAATATAGAGGTCCTTAAATTTAATTACAATATTTTATTTCATATAAAAAGAATAATATTATTATTAGTCATTTTTAGTAATCGCATGACACAAATTAGTGATTAGGATCATGCATATTCATCCTTATAATTTAAATTCAAATTTAACTATAATAATTATATTTTTTACTAGGTATTTACATATGCTCTTCACTGATATGAATAAGTTGGAGTTTGAACTAATTAATTTTACATAAAGAGTAACTTGATAAGTAATATATTATCAACTAATTTATATTTAAAATGGTAGTATCTTATTTCAATATTCTAATGGAAATAGAAAAAAACTATCAATGAGCATATTTATTTACTAGATTGCTACATTTACGCACAATATTGTAATGTAGATGAAGAATGTTGGGAAGTTTTGGTTTGTAATTTCTTATATGTTTAATATGGTATCACAATGCAGAAGGAAGAATAACAAGTTTAGGTAAAGTTTACCTGTTCATTATGGTATCCAAATTATAATTTTCAGTGTCACCGTGAATGGGGAAGAACATGGTGAGATGACCATGTACACAAAGGTCGCAAAGATCGTTGGTAAACTTGATGGTGTTTTTGTGGTAAGGTAAAAATTGGTAGCACTTTTGTGGTATAAGCATGTGTACTGATGATATGCCAATGATAAATTGTTTTGTCTCATTAATGTATGTGGATATTCTTTTGTGGTGTCGTAATCAAATTAGGGAACAAGGATTCCCATGAAAAATGAAAAGTCCCTATGTTGCATGAGTTTACAAACCCTTTTCTTAGAAGACATGAGAAGAGGCAGCCAAGATTTAAAGAAGAAGCCACCATGGAGGGTCTTCCACTGATAGCCCCGACTTACTTGGCTATCCCAAGGAACCCAATAAACTATATGCCACTGATTAAGCAATCGAATACAATTCTTTTAACCTATATAATAGTGCTTCACTTCCTTGAAGTATCACATTTAAAACCTCATTGCATTAAAGGATCCTATGTTCATTCTCTTTCTGATACTATGTTGATCCTATGTAGTATAGTTAGGTCTCCAATCAAAGAATTGTTCTAAAGGGACACCCTCTCAGCAAATTGATTGGAGAATGGAATAAAGGCTTGAACTGAAGAAAGAGGTAGGGAGGTAGGAAGAAATCAATTACAAATAGAGTGGTAGTTACCCAATTTATATGGCCTTTTAACAACTTATCAGCCCACAAACTAGACAAGGTAAGGTTTATGGCTACCGTCAGTTCACAAACATAAGCTAGCGATGATTCAGCAACGTAGTTGTTTTCCTCATGAAGCAAAGGGGTTGCTTATAAAGTAAGGTAGGTCTATATTCTAGAAATAAGCCAAGTGCATACGAGGAGATTATTTTGGGAAAAAATGTTTCATTGCTATTCTACTCGTACAACAACTAAACCCAAATGAGAATGGAGACCGACCAAGCTACAAAACTATCATCATGGCCTCGGGTTTAGCATAAGGCATTGAAGGGTTGTAGCAAAGCAACACAAAGGCGAATTATACATTATCCATAGAAATATCACTTTGGTTATATGTTGGCATTTTCATGGACAAAATTAGATTAGTTTCATTTCCTATAAATTCATTTGAAAAAACCATCGAATTGACCAAAATAAAGGACATGACAACAATCTTTCTTATAACCTCTTCAATGCACAAATGTAATAAACTGAACAGAGCAAATTTTAATGGAAACTGAGTTTGCCTCAAGTTCGCACTAATCTTCAACCTAAAGTTTACTCTAACCACCTCGCACTCCCCCTATAGATGTGTGCATCCTTCCCCTTGTAAGGTTTTTTTGGGCAAGGGCAGAAATGGTTGCCAACGTCACACAATCTCAGGTTCGCACTAATCTCCAACATCATGTTTACTGCAACCACCTCGCACTTTCCCCCTTCAAATGTGTGATTGCTTCCTCTTGTAAGGTTTTTGCAAGCGAGGGAAGAAATGGTTTCCAATGTTGCATTTTCCAATTTATACATTCCAACCTTTGAGTTGAGAGTTTTAAATAGAATCTAAACTTTGGGATGAGAGATTTAAATGGAATCTTAACTCTCATTTGAGAGTTTTATAATGAGTTTGTGCCTGAGAAATTGTTTTCAACCAAACTTTCGTTTGAGAGAATCAATTAGAATCTATGAATCTCAACCAAGAGATCTAGTTAGAATCTAAACTTTCAGCTAAGAGTTTGTGTCTGAGAATTATTTTCTCAAAACTCTAGGCTGAATTATTTTTAACTCTTGACCGAGATTTTGTGAACTACGGATTAACTTTGCTAAAATCTCGGCCAAAAGTGTTTCAAACTCTCAGCTTCGAAAATATTTTGACTTTTTTTCTCGGCCGAGAGTTTTCCGACCATAGTGAAAATTCCCCCGCATACCAAAACCGTTTCTCAATTTTGCATTTTCGCCCTAATGCATCTAGAAATTTTTACATTAATTAATAAAAGCAATTACAATATTCTAACATGCAACAATGGTTCAAGGAACTCAAAGAAATAAGAAACTTGAAGACAGAGTCTTGAAGCTCAAAGAGGGAGTAATGGAGGAAGCCCAACTTTTTACATTGTTTAGTATGAGTAATTACAATATTTTAACAATCATCAATGGTTCAAGGAACTCGAGATAAAGATCTTGAAGACATAACCTTGAAGCTTAAAGAAAAAGTAATGGAGGAAGCCCGCATAGCACATGGAAATTGTAGATGGCACATAAAATAGTTTTGTTTATTAAGTTTATTTCTTTGACTTTATAATTCAAAATTTTATAAGAGATAGAAAAATGACATGAAAATGATTCTTTAAATAAATCTAAATCTGTTTTTATTAAATTTCTTAATATTGTTTTTCTTTACATAATCATACTTCTAATTTGATTATGTAATTTTTAATATTCTTTCATTATTAAATTATATTTTTTATATATAAATAAATTCCATTCTCTAGAAATTAAAATTGAGCAAAACTATGAAATTTAATATATAAATATAAAATTCAAAACCATTATTATAAATCATTAAAATACTTTTGATGAGATTTCTGAGGCATTAGAAATCTGATAACCCAAATTTCTAAACAAAACTTTGTAAAAAGCGCCCCCCAACACAATTATGCAGTACAAATAAACTACAATAGTCAGGTCAGACCAGACCTGAGAATGGTTAGGTGGTTGTAATAAATTGAAGGGGTGGTTTATTTGGCTTTCTGGTTCAGAGCACTGTTTTATGGTCAATCGTTACCACAACAAAAATGGCCCAATCATAACTTAATTAAATGTAGCGGAAGTTTCAAGTCGCCCAATCACAATCAAAAACAGCATATGGCACAAAATGTTGACAGGGACGGTTTGTCTGGAACATTTAATGCCGTGCGGGCAGCAAATGGAGAAGAGTGGGAAAGTAAAGTATGGGATATAAGTGAAGGACAAAGAAAGCAAGGTGAAACGTGTATATCCGGGTAGGTTGTTGAGACGGGGCCCACCTATTTCCAAACAATATACTAGTACAAGTACAACTGTACATGGACGCCATTTGCTGCAAAGGTGCGCTGCTACTAAAATAATAATAGTTATAGTTAGACAGCTATTTTTTACAACGCAATCAAAATTCGACAACTAAACTTTATCCCACTGCAAAAAGTTTATAAAATGGCAGTCAAAAGGCATCAGTTTTTTCCATAACAGATGTTCCCATCCTCAAAATTTCAAAGTTTCACACCTATAATTTAATACATTTGCTCTCTGTGTTCTTGCTTCCTAGAAATATGTTTGCATGTGCCTATGTTATAGACTGTAGACTTTTAAGATCAATAGCTCACTAATAATACTCCGAAGATAGAAAATCAAACTTCAAATAAAATGTGTTACTTATAAATCGGTAAGTAGGTAGTGTACGAGGATATAAGCAATATGAAAATTAGGCTTCATCCCTCTCACAACCAATATATCACCAACTCCAACTCCAGCTCCAGTCATATATGAGAGCAAATCCAACTCCAACTCCAGCTCCAGTAATGTTGGTTATTGAAAATTTGGAAGTCCATTTATGGTAAATAAGTGAAGTAAGTAATCTCTCAAAATATGCAGAACTGAAACTTTGTGCATTTTGATACTCGAAAGGCATTTCACAATTTAAACATAGAGGATGACATTCAACATTTCAAACAGAGGTTTCCAAACGGTTCACAGAAAGTGTTGGAAGAAGGCTTTGGTATCAAATTACAAAAGCACAACGGTTCACAGAAAGTGTTGGAAGAAGGCTTTGGTATCAAATTACAAAGGCACAGAAACTAAAAGCAGAAAATTACTGACATCAAATCATGGTGGAGAAAACCTGAACGGGTTGGAAAAGAACGCTTAGTACTTGACTTTAGCGTTTACCAGCGTAGGTCAAAAATATTTAAAATGGAATTTTTATGTTTGGCCTTTTCCATAATTATTTTTTTAGGGTTTTGATTTTATGAAAATTTATTTATTTAGAATTTTACAAAATTTTTATATAGTTTCAGTGGGTTTAATGGTTAATCGCATGTTTTTTTCCTAAAGTTTCAGTGGGTTTAATGGTTAAGAGCATGTTTTTTTCCTAACAAGTCACTTGTATGTAAGCCTTTGTAGACTTGTGGGTAGAGTATGCATGCCTTCCTAAATTTAGCAAACACCTTCACTGGGCTTAATGGTTAAGAGCATGTTTTCCTCCTAAAATGTCACTTGTTCAAAACGAGAGGGGGGTAGAGTATGCTTGAGTGGCCCTAATGGTTAAGTGTTAAAATAGCAACAAGAAATGATAAAAATAGAATCAAGTATATTCCAATTTTTTATTTTTTCTTGAATTAAAATTGAGAATTAAAATTCGAATTTAGTCTCACGAGCTGCTTGAAAAATAATTAATTAATTTCTTTTTAGTTAATTAATTAATTCATTTTTAGTTAATTAGTTGGAGAAATTCAAGCTAGAAGTCTTTCTGAAGTCATGCAACAGTTATCCCTTAAATTAAGGAGATTATCCCTTAATTAAGGAGATAAGGTTGAGTTATATTTGAATTGTAATCTAGTTAACTCAGTTCACTGAGTGAAATCCACTTAAATTAGTTCCAAACTAAATGTCAAGGACAGGTTACTATGAGTTGCATGAGTTTTCCTATAAAGGAAACTCATCCATGCAGAAGGAACAAGATTCCTTGAGTATTGCATAGTTTTACACGCTGTGAGATCAGTGTGAGTGATCAGTGTTACACTTGGTAACAAGAGGATCATGCAGGAAAAACTGCGCTATGAAATAGGAGCTTGGAGGGCAATGTCGAAGACTTATGAGAAGTCTATTTTGCCTGTGAGCATTTGGGAGGATTGTACTGAGAGTTGGCTAGTTGTGAGAGCTAAAGCTTTGTGTAATCCTGATATATTTCCACTTGTATGATAATACAAATAGTGGGTTTTTTAGCTGAGGCTTTCCCCTGAGTATTCTTATGTGTTTCATGTGCATTGATTCTTCTTTTGGTTATATGTGTTCAGCTTGATCTTGCTCAAATATTTTAAGCTTCCGCAAAATTGATTATAGAAGTAGATTAAAGTATTTTTCTTTAGTTATATCGCATTATCAAGTTAATCTACAGTCATAATTTCTACATTAAGAGCATGTCTTTCCTCCTAAAAGTTCACTTACCAAGAGGTCATGGGTTCAAAACTAGAGAGGGTAGAGTATGTATGTTTGAGGTGAATGGGTCCCTTCACCCACAAACAAAGAGGTCTCATACACCAATTTAGTTTATGACCTAAAATTGGATAATAATAATAATATAATAACAATGTATAGTTATGCTTTAACATTGTAGTATGGAGGCAATGTAACATGTAAATATGGATTTAATATTTATTTATTTTCCTCAAAAGTTTTATAAATCCTTAAAATAATTTATAATTATATTTTTACCTAATATAATATTTTATATATTAATATATATATTTTTTGTTTAAAATTATTTAAAATCCTATAACATATATTCTAACCTATAAAATATTAAATATATTATTGAAAAATATTGTTTGAAATATATTATTGAAAATATTGTTGAAAAGATGTGTATTAATAGTTTTGATTTTTTATATCTTTATTATATTAAATATTTTATTTTTAAGGTTATTTTTATAATTAATTATTAAATTAATGATTTTGATATTATTGTGATGCAGGAGCATCTAGCTGACGGGTCATCATGACGAAAGGTTGTTTGGTCTCTGAGAGGACTAAAGAGGAATTTGCTAAGTGAACATTGTAGCTGTTTTTGTTTATGTTGTTTTAATTTAGTAAAGAATAGTATGTAGGAAGGTAGAGGATTAATTAGGTAAATTGTTGCAAGTAATTAATTTTATTTTCATGTCAACTTTTTCAAGATTGTAACGTAGGACAATAAACAGTTTTTGGAACTAAAAATGTGTAAACAACAACAGTTGGGAGAAAACAGTTCCATACAATCATTGAAAAAGAACATAATGCAATTGTAAGAGGTTTGACTTTTTGGAGAGAGAGTGAAAAACTAATAAAATATCTCTAAGCACACGGACATTTTTCCAATATCCTGTAACTGTCTATCTATCTATTATTCTCTTCAATTTCCAGAAACAGTTAAAGTCTATTCTCTTTTGTTCCACAAGCATGTACACACATATGTGTTTCCATTTGCATTGATTCAAGCGGGCCTACAAATCAAAACGATTTTGCAAACATAATTAAAGAATATGTTGCAAAAACAAGGGCATACAGTCCCTGAATTTATCAATAAAACAAGTGCAGAGGAATCTTGGACGTCGATACTTAATTCGAGCATCAAAGGTAGAGACAAGACGCAAGCATTTCTGAACAACAAGTCAAACAAATCATACAAGTATTCCTGAAGAGTAAACCTTCTTGTTTCATCTACAAAATAAGCACAAGCATCTCTATTCGAATACATACATTCACAAAAATCTCTATTTAATTATATACATAGTCCATACAATAACACTGTACAAGGTTCGATGGAGTACCCTAACATACGGGTTTAGAAACCCTATCCATAAATCAAACCCTACAGCAACTACAAGAAGAATAGTGCAAGTCTAATGGCCTACGACCACCACCTATTGTTGGCAGTCTCAAAATCACTACAATAAACCACTGTAAACCTAGCCTATGAAAAACAAAGCACAAGTGATAACAAAAAAAAAAAAAGGGAACGATCCTACCCGAGTCTAGCTAGAGCATCGAGGAGCCGAAGTCCAAAACCCTCCAGGACGAGCATACCTGCAACGACAGACAACAACCAAATTTTGTGAGCATACTGTGACAGATAAAGAGGAGACCGAAAGGAAATAATGAGATAGAGGTTCGAGTTTACCTTGCAGAGACAAGACGCTGACATTGCAGTCACCTAGGGTCACTCTGCTCACGAATGAGCAAGTGTGTTAGTTTAATAGCGTGAAAAGAAGAAAAGACTGATGGCATAGAACAGAAATCTTACCTCGACATTGCTAAGGAAACCGAATCCGAGACTCTATGACTGCAACCTGTTCATGAAACAGAGGAATACAACCAGACACTCAGCAACAATCGCATAGAAGGATTCAATACCAAAAGGAGTCGCCAAATCCAGCTAAAAAACCAACATTGACATTGTACACAAAGAAATCTCAGTTTCCAACAAGCAAACTAAAGATTCATAACTCGACAAAACGATTAATTGCAGATAGAGAAACAACAACGAAATAACCAGGTTCAAAACAAGGGTTCATTACCAGACGGAGAAGCCGACGAGTTTTCAGGTCAAGAGCCAAACCAGAGCACCAAAGACAGCATAAATTTACACAGAGAAAACCGCGCAGCATAACCACATTGCAGAGCTCTCAACCCTCAACTGTTCGAATGCAAAATGACCGGGAGATAGGGTTTGAGACCCTCATACCAAAGCAAGGGTGAAAATCCCAAGGGGTGGACACTTGTCTATTATTCGTGAGTGCAGGTACAAATCATAAGTGCGGACCCCAAATTCATTTTAAAATCATTGCAATCAACCGTCAAATGAACCAACATCATATGTAATCCAATTGCCCATCATTAAATTCATTCATAATCGTATTATTAACATTGGTTAGTGTGACAAGAGTGGGTTGGACCCATCATATTGTTTATAAGATAAGGGATTATATATGTGTGTGTTGGGAAAATCTATCATAATTTAATTGTTAAACTAGGAGTGGAGATAACCATCTATCATAATTTAGTTGTTAATTAGAAGTGGAGATTCTGCAAATGTGTAAAGGAAAATCAGGCTATCTCGAACTACCGCTTGTGGTCTTTAACGGGGCATGCTTTTACTCCTAGGAGATGGCTGTAGGTCTTGGGCCTTTAACCTATTTCCTAGGTCTGACATACTCCAAGCCCATATAAGTATATATAATTGATCTTTTTAATTTAAATTTCTTACTTTTATGAATAAATAAATGCTAGTAATTATATATTACTAATTCATATCTATTAACCAACGATCTAGATATAAATCCACATCTATCAAGTTTTGATAAGGATCAAATCTCTTTAGGTGCAAACCTTTGTTCTGAGTGCGAGTTTGAGGAAAGCTTTGTACTTGAAAGATTTAATCTCTCTTGACTCTTAACAAATCCTAAATTGAGATGAATCAATTTATTTATTTTATTATTTCAATAAGATTGTAATATTATATTATTTAAGTTGTGTTTTCAAATATAAAAATAAATTGAACGTTATATAAATTTCTTATTCAACTTATATTATATAAATATGAAAATTTAAATTTATAACTTTTTTTAATTTTTAATTAAATTTTAAATAGAATTATAAAAAATTTACATATACAAAATAACAATTCTTATTAATAATATAAACACACGTTTTAGCTAAAAAGTTAATTGAATTGTTTTATTTTCTTTCAAAAATTATGTGATATATTACAAGCAATGTGTTGTTCAGTTTATCTACATTTGAATTGGCATATTCCTATTCTACAAAATATTGTATATGTCGTAGTTGCTTAAACTCAATACTTTTCTTTCCATTTACAATCTCAAGAACTACAACACCTTAATTGTGGGTAACTTATGTGTACGGCATATTGTGGAGTTATATCTTTACATGAAACATACATTTTAATGTTTAACCTAATTGTAAATATAACTAATCCATTTTAAATATGGATCTAATATGAGCTAAGAGGGATTCAATTTTTCACGTGCAATTTTTTTATGAGCAAACATTATTTAAATGTTTTGTATAATTATTTATTTTTATTTTTATTTTTAGATTTTTTTTAAATTTTTATTTTGGCCAACATGAGCAAAATTTCAACTTTAACGATGGACGGACAATGTTACACTGACACATCATAATGGGTTGTAGAATAAGCATTTCTCCTCAATCAAAAAATTTCATCAAACAATATATTGATGCATTTGATATAGCCATGGATGATGCTTACATGGAAATCTGAACCACATTGTTGTGTTAGTTAAATACACTAAATAATTTAGATAAATATTATACACTAAATTGGTTGCGTTAGTTAAATATATTAAATAATTTAGACAAATATTACACATTAGATTTCTCGGTTTGTGAATTAGAATTCATTGAATTTTAAATTAATTGAGAATGGAAAACTAAATAGACACAAAATTTTGTGGAAAAAATTTAATAACATATCTTACAATGTTATTAGGATCACAATCAAAGAAGTGGTGGTGTCTAAAAACAACGTTGGTGGGATCCCATTGTTCACCAGAACTAATTAATATGGACTTTTTTTAGCCCTTTTTAGTCTGATAGCAAAATAATGAATTCTCATAAATAATATTGCATTACATTACAACATCGTTGCCATACTCGAAACCAACAACTTCACTTACTTGAACCTAAATATACCTAAGTATTCATTATTATCTTTTATTTTAAATAATTTGATTGAGTCAATATGTCACATTACATCATATTACTTTACATTACAACATCATTGTCATAAAGGTTGTAGAGTGTCTCTTGGTGCAACTTTTATTAATGTTTTAACTTAACCAACACATTAAATACTAACCATCAATATAGATCCATCTTCACCATGAATCTACGAAGCCTAAGAGGGATCAAATCTCTTGATACACAACCATTTTTTAGAATGCAAAACTTGAAAAATCTCTCTTGATATATATATATATATATATATATATATATATATATATATATAATATATATATATATATATATATATATATATATATTATATATATTATATATTATATATAGTATAATTATAGATTATATTTTTCATTGTTACATTGTTTTTTAATGGATATGGATACATGTATTAAAAGTCACATTGGGCACTTGGATTGTGTAGACTAAACAACTTAAATTTGCAATTCCAACAAGTCTTGGTAGATTTAAGGCAAATTTGACCAAAAAATATACATGAAAAAGGGTCAAAATGTAAAATAGTAAGACTACGTGGAAATGTTTTAAATCTTTTGACCATAAGATTTTTTTTTAAATTGAATTTTATAATATATAGATATATGCATAGTTAGCATCGAAATATTTTACATAATATGGCCATTAAAACATTTTATTTATGGACTACATTGTTCATATTAAAAAAAATGTTATTACTATATTTTTTATATTTACCATGCATAGTTAACTATAACTCACATTGAAGTAATAAGAATTAAATGAATTACACATTTGCCTCTTACTAGGAAGTAAATGAATTATTATTATTATTGAATATATTAGTTAGTGATATTCAAATAGTTTATTTAAATTAAATTATATTGAAATATTTATAAGATAAATATAAGTAAGTTTGTTTTTTTTTCATCTTTCTAAAGTTGATATAAAATTATTACCCGACTGTTCCATCCATGGCTAATCCATGGCTAAACTGGTTAGAGTTGAACCTTGAAACTCATGGTACATAACACTTTGAATCTCATGGTATATAACACTTCATTATCATGGGGATTGAATCTCGTGGTACATAACACTTCATTATCACAAGGATCACCAATTGAAGTGGTCCTCAGGGATATTATGTGACTATAATATTGACATCGAAATATTTTATTTATGGCTCCAAGAGTGAAACTGGAATTTTTTTACTACTTCTCTCTCATACCGGCTCATAATATTTGTATAGGCCCATTAAACTCCGCAATAAAATCATTATGCCATTACATGAAATCATTTCTAGCATTTATACAAATAGAGGATAGTTACGAGATCACAATCGTCTGGTGGTTTTGTTAACTGTAAAACAAATATATCTAAACTAATCAACTCTAAACTAATAATGTATAATATCCCAGAGGATTAGTTAACATTCCCCCTTAATCCGAAGGGACATCTGCTATACCGAGTAACATTTTGAACTTTTTAAACTTTTCTCGTCCTAGTGCTTTGGTGAATATATATGTTATTTGTTTTGAAGTAGGACAATGTGTCAGATGAATAACTTTGGCCTATACATAATGTCAAATCAAGTGATACTTTGTGTTAATGTGTTTGCTCCGATCATGAAACTTGTAATTCTTGGCCAACTGAATTGCAGAAGAATTATCGACAAATAAGGAGTTGAATATTTTTGCTTCTCCTGCAAATCTTCAAGTATCTTGCAGAGACAAATGATTTCTTTTGTGGGTTGAGCTGTTGCAACATAGTTGGCTTCAGTGGTAGAATCAACAGGCATAGGTTACTTGTGTGACCTCCAACTAATGGTTGTTGATCCAAGACTCATCAAATAACCAGAAGTAGAGACCCCATTCTATTTATCATTATCAAAGTCTGAGTCTGAATATCCAATGAGATGGAAATATGTGACTTTGGAGTATTTTATGCCAAAAGTTTGAGTGCACTTCAAGTATTTCATCACTCTCTTTGTTGCATTCCAATGACCTTCACAGGGTCGATGCATGGACCCTGAAAGTATTCCTGCAACAAAAGTAATGTCAGGTCTTGTAGTGGTTAAAAAATTTAAGCTTCCAACAAGTTGCTTGTAATTTTTTGGATCATCAAATGCACTTCCATTACTGGAAGTAAGTTTCAAATTTTGCTCCATAGGAGTAGAAATAAGGTTACAATCATGCACTCCAAATCCGTTTAACAGTTGTCCAACATACTTCTTCTAGGAAATAAAAATATGTTTAGGTTGTTGATAAGTTTCAATTCCTAAATAATAATGCAACAAACCCAAATCTGTCATGTCAAAAAGAAAATTATGGTTCCCTTTTAACAAACTCTATATAATTAACATTGTTCCCTGTAATCTTCAAATCATCAACATAGACATCTAGATATACAACATATTTCGAATCTTCTTGACAAATAAAGTTTCATCATCTAGGTCAAAAAAATTGTAATTTAACTTAAGGAGGTGTTTAGTTAATTTTTAATACCAAGAACGTGATGCTTGTTTCAGTCCATATGATGCCTTTACCAGTTTGCATACCTTATTTTCTTTTCCTTTGACAACAAAACCCTCATGCTAAAAATGTAGACATCCTCTTTCAAGTCTCCATTAAAAAATGTTGTTTTTACATCCATATGATGTATCTTCCATCCTTTTTGTGTTACAAGAGAAAATAGAGTACTGATTATACCCCATTTTTTTGTAGGAGCAAGATTCTTTGTATAATCAACACCTTCCTTCTAAGCATAGCCTTTAGCTACAAGTTTGGCCTTGTATTTTTCAAGTGAACCGTCTCCTTTATACTTGACTTTATAGGCCTATTTACAACCAATGGGTTCGATGCCAGTAGGAGGATCCACCAACCTTCATGAAACATTTTTTATATGGTCATCATATTCTTTCTTCATAGAGTCCTTCCATTCATCACAATTAGTAGCTTCTTCAAAACAACTAGGTTCAGTAATTTGGAATAATTATATTCACAATCATGAGAAACAATACTTGTAGAAGAATTTTCTGACTCATAATCATCATATTTTCTTTGAAATTTGTGAATACGAGTGGATCTTCTCAACGGTTACTACAGTGTTTGTGAGGGTTGTTCATCCTAAAGTAGAAGTTCTTGATGAACACTTTCTGACTCTACGGAAACAACATTGTCTTCCAAATTTTCCTCAACAGAAACATATTCATGAATTAAAGATGGAAAACCCACAAACTAATCCAAAATAGAGCAGCCCCCCCCCCCCCCCCCCTCCCCCCCTTCAGTATGTGGAACTGTGTTTTCAAATTCAAAATAAAAAATTTGGATGTAAATTTCTCTAAATGAGCAAGTTGCCTATCAAGAGTGGAGAGATATTTTGCAGATTCTAAAAAAATGACTTCTTTGGAAATAATAAATTTTATGTTTTCTTCATCATATAATATGTATGCTTTTGAAGCACTGGAATAACCTAGAAAAATACACTTTTGACTTATGGCCTTTAATTTGTTTCTTTGATGCTTAGGAATAAGATCATAACAAGTAGATCCAAAAACTTTAAAATGTTGAACTACTAGTAACCTTTTGTACCATTGAAAGTTAATATGGTGATTTTTTGTTGATGAAAGAAGGGCATCTATTTTTAATGTATGTTGCACAGAGTACTTCTTCTCCCCAAAACATTAACTTGACATTTTTTTTAAACATCATTGATCTAACCATGTTAGGCACTGTCCTATTCATCTTTTCTGTAATACCATTTTGTTGTGGATTATATGGAACAGTGGTTTGGTGTTTGATGCCATTATCTCTTAAATATTGTTCAAAAGATTTAGAAGTATATTCACCACCATTATCTGTCTATAATGTACCAATATTCTGTTGAATTTCATTTTTAACCATAGCATGAAATGTTTTAAACATATAAAAAACTTGTGGCTTTCCCTTCAAAAGATAAACCCAACACATCCTCAAATAGTCATCAATAAAGGTGAGTATATATTTGTTTTCAACTAAAGTTGATACAAGCATAAGTCTACATAAATCTAAATGTATAAGACCTAAATTTATGGAAAATCTAGAAATAGTACTATGAAATGGTTGTTTACAATGTTTCCCCAAAATCCAAGCGTCACATGGTGTTCCTTTTCTTGGAATAGTGGGGAGACCTTTAATGCCTTGATCTTTCATAATTCTAATGTTGTTATAGTTTATGTGACCAAATCGTGCATGCCATAATAAACTAGAAGGCAAAAGATTATTTTGTTGCACTAATATAGAAAAATTTGTAACAAATTGTGTAGTAGATGGTGTACTATTGAATTTCAACATTTATCTTCTTCAATGCCAACCATAAATTAAGGAATTATCACTTTCTCTACAGATTTCAATAATGCCATAAAAAATATGGATGGAATGTCATTGTTGTCTTATATGAACGAGGGACATTTAGTTCCTCTGAAATTGTGTTATATAAAGAACATCCTTTAAAACATAATCTGCTAAATGTAGAACCTTTAATCTAAATGATCCAATTCATGATGGTTTAAATTCATATTTGTTAGAAAAATATACAACACCATCAACATTATCACTGAAACTTTCGAAAAGATCTTTTTGCAATGTCATATGACAGGTAGCACCTGAATCTAAAATCCAATTGTCCTCCCATGAAGAAAATGTAGTATTAAAAACATTATCAATGTTGAAATTGCAGTGAGCAACTATATAATGAGCAGATTCATTTGCTTGACTTTTGTCAGAAGGTGATTTCTCTTTCTTGTCATTAATTAGCTCTTTCTTTTCATTTTTAGTCTTCTCCCAAGGAACACTGCAATTAATAGAACTATGACCAATTTTGCCACATCTATAACAATTGATATTTGCTTTATTAGATTGAAAATTATTCTATGTCTCGTCTTTTTGTATTCTCTCACCCTGATTGTTGTTATTGTTGCTCCCCTTCATCTAAAGTTTCTTCTACCTTGGCCTCTACGATTCTTGCCACCTCTGAAAGGTTCACCTTGTGATTTATGTTCCTTTTGCACATGGCACAAGGTTTCTATATTTGAATTAGAAACATACTCGTTCTTCCCAAAAGCATTTTCTCTTTCTGTAATTTTATTCACTAGTTTATAAAAAGTAATCTCCATTAATTGTCCACTAACTTGGAGAGATTCTAAGTAGTAAGAATATGTAGGGTGTAGGGCCTTGATGAAGGCAATTAATTATAAGTCGACTTTAACACCTCTTGATTCTATATCATGAAAAATAGCCTTGATTTTAGAAGCCAATTTCATTGGATCATTATCTTTCAACTCCAAATTAAATAACTTTAATAACAATTGAATAATCTCTAATTTTGAATGTGAACCATAGAGTTCCTTTAAAATGTCTAATACTTCATATGTTATCTTATAGGAATGAATGCATATGCTTACCTCTTCTGAGACTGATGTTGTAATCATAGCATAAGATTCATTATTCTTGAATTCCCATATGGAATGTTGTTTGTCATAATCTGGAGGTTTTGGTGCAATTTCTTTACCATCTCATTTTTTCCTTGGAAAACATCTTGCCACAAATCATTAAAAAGCAATGCACTCTTGAGTTTTCTTATCCATTCTGGGTAATTTTCTTTCCCATAAAGGACAACTCCAACTAACGAAATTATGGATGTCATCTCTAAATGAAATCAAAAAAACTTTTAATAATTCTAATGAACTACAAAAAATTGTATGAAAATATGTCACCATCCGTAAAAAAATCTGAAAGTACCCTAGTATTTTGATCGATAGTCCCATGAACAAATATTCACAACAACAATTTAACAAATATCAACTAAAATCATTGCTAGTTAAAAAAATTATGGATATAAATAGACAACGATACATATGTTAAAATTTTACAATAAATAAAAAATTGTGTAACCAAATATTGGTGGGGACAAGAAAACGAAATGAACGTTGATGCCAATTCAATCAGCAGTCTGAATTGAGTTTGACTGATCCAATGGTGTACGACAGCACAAAATTTGTCGTACGTTAGTGATATGAGTGGTCCCGTGAGATGGTTCTAAGAAAATGGTTGATCAGTTAACCAACGGCTCCAGGCTATTCCGGGGGCACTCTCCTGGGTTTCAAAATCCACTAACAGTGATGTCATAAACCACCCAATGCATGGTCAACCCACACACTAATTTCACTGCACCATCCATGTCACATGATTACACGTCAATGGAGTTCAAAATATGTTCAATGGATCATTACCACGACACTTCTAAACCTTTTCGCTCTAATATCTCTACATAGGCCCATTAAACTCCACAATAAAATTGTTATGTCTTTAGGTAAAATCAATTAGCATTTATACAAATAGAGGATAGCTACCATATCACAACCGTCTGGTGGTTTTTCTAACTATAAAACAAATATATCTAAACTAATAAACTCTAAACTAATAATGTACAATATCTCGATGGTTTAGTAAAAATATTTGACAATGAATAGAACGAGCAAGAGCATAGTGAGAGTGTGGATGTCTTATAATGATTTTAATTAAACCTAACCAAATGTGTACATTCATTTCTATTTTATAATAGTTGACAATGTTTTTTTATTTAAAATTTATATTACTTTAATTTTACACATTTCCCTCATACTAGGTTGTAGAATGCTCCTCTCAAGGAAAGTAGGACCTTTCATCAACAACATTTCATCTCAACAAATTTTACAACTCAAAAACTATTAGAGTAGAGGATCAAATTTAGCAAGGTGTAAATGTGTTTACCATTTAATTGCATGTCATATATTATTTCCTTGTGTCCTAATGCATTTGATCCCTCTTAGTGTTTGATAGACCCGGGCTTAAGATGGATTTATGCTAGCTTATTTTTTAAATGGCATGTACATTCTTTTCATGAACTTAGATGTTATCATTTACATAGATTTATATATGCTTGTTTATTTATCTATTTGTTATCATGGACATATATACATACATAATTATTTACTTTTTCTTTATTTACTTTCTTATCATCACATCTTGTAATGTTATGTGACAATGTTTCCCCATACCAAAATATATAAAAATCTTATTTATTACCAAATTATATAAAAGTCATTTTTATAATTTTATTAATAATTCATGAACGTAAATAAGTTTTCGTTAATTTTTTTTTCATTACTAACTTATAGTAAAAAATGAATTATTATTATTATTTAGACATATACATTTAATTTAAAATTTGACTTGCATTTTTTATTTTATAATGTAAGTATTTTTGTTTATTATCTTTTAATATAACATTTTCTAACAATAATGTGAAAACATCTCCCTATATTGAGTTGTAGATAAATAAAAAAGTATGTAAATTATCTTAATATCACTTTAAACATTACTTAAATATACTTATGAACAAAACATTATAACATATATTCACTTATTAGTTATATAAAAATGCAAAGTGTAATGGAGAGTTGATCTGACATTAAAGTCATGCCAAAATCATTAATACAACATTTATTTTGCAATGCGCTACAATGCAAATCATATCTTCGTTAATTTATGATTATATATATATATATATATATATATATATATATATATATATATATATATATATATATATATAAGAAAAAGAGGTTCAAAGATTAAAAACTTTAAGCAATAACACACCATTCTTCAATAAAAGATATCAATGTCATTAAATATGTCTTCATAGATATAATGTTTGTAAATAAAGCCAATAAAACATAGAAATTTTTCCACAATAAAATTCATAAAGAGTCCACAATATCATCAATAAAGGATTCTATCCACATTCCTATCCAATATAAAATTATCAACAACAAAAATTATTATCATGAGAGACTTAAACACATCTATTCTTACAAAAGATGCAACAACCATTAAACAACCCAACTATCATCCCCATGAAGAAGGAATAACATGCATCACTCTCAATCCAAAACTATATTACTATAAAATTCATGAAGAAACATCAATTTTAAAATACCATCTATATGAGATATCAATTCTCATTGAGGAAAAAAGCAACAAATAATCCAAAAGAAAATTCATAAATCAATTAACTCTTAGCCATCATAAGGTAATACCACAAATTCACCACATATGCTTTATGATTAAAGAAAGAACCATCTTTGTTCATTACATTTTCTTCAAATCACTATAAACACTATACCCATACCTAAATTATATTTATTTGATTAAAATCATAATTTTAATCACATAGCCCTTTAATAATACAAATTATAAATTAAAGTCACTTATATCTATATTATCATTCAAAAAACTTTTATACTTGATTTGACACATTTAAATCTCAAACTTATTTTACCATAATTATTTAAAGAAATAGATATCACATATATAGACATTCAATTCGGAGTTGTCTATAATGCGACTTTTTGGAGATTCTGGTGACGGAATCCGGCGGAAGAAATGAGGTTAAATCTTGATTTTTAGCAGTTAAAATGGTTTTTTAACTGCATATTTGGATTCAGGGCCCTGAAAACCCCTGGGAGCCATTGATTGTGCAGAAACTAGCTATCAAACCTGGGATTCCAATGAATTGCTGCCGGATTTTGACCGGAAAAATCTGCCGGAAAGGCTTTCAAAAAGTCGCATTATAAACTACTGCATTCAATTCTACCACACCTCTAAACAGTAACAAAAGCAAACTAAACTACATATATTTTGACTAATCACTTAAAAATTTACGAACAACCAATACCACAGGCACCATATGCATTTATGGTAGCCTTAAAACATAAACCCAAGAAAATGCATTTAATAACCTTTTATGTTTTAATCTCTGGGCAACCCATGTCAAGACCCTCTCAATCAACCTCAAATCATCCTCATGTCACGCTCCCTACAATGAAATGCGATCTACTCCAAGCCATCGAGATTCGGCCAACCAAGATTCAACCTATCGAATAACATAATTGTGTTATATTTTTTTAATAAATTATAACCAATAGCTTTTACATTGGAAAACTTTTCACTTATTATTATTATAGTAAAGAAATTTGCACTTACAATCACCCTTAGCTTCATAAAGTCTATTTTAAATAATAATAATAAAAAACAACAAAACCAATAATAACCCAACTAACAAATAAATAAACACAAAATTCCCCTCTATGTGGCTTTTTTGTTCATTTAGTGGTGCAATTGCTAGAGTAATATTGGTCTTTACACTTTTAGAGGGAACCTTTGTTTAATCGTTCAGAATGCCCAATTTTTTTGTTCGTTGTCTCTGGTGTGCGAGTATTCATAGTAGTAGGATTGATATAATTGTAAATTTCTTAAAGAATTTATTATTTACTTGCTATCTCATTAAAATTTAAACACATATTTTTCATTGCAAATGCTTTCTTTCATATTATGATTACAAAATACATCATTTTAATTTATTTTATTAGAAATTACAAGTTAGTTAAAATGATAATCTAATGTAAAGAAAACACCATTAAATTTAAACAAACAAACAAAAATATGAAATAATTTGCAACCAAAGGCTTCCCACTGTTAACACCCAGATTGTTCCCTATGACTCCCAAGCGAATACGGCCGGGGTAACCACTAACCAATCTTTGGATTACAGCTTCTAGCCCAGCTGTAATCAGAGAGGGCTCTCTCTTTAAGGTTTGTCTCTGTTCTATGGAAATTTTAGGCTAGTTATGAAATTTAGGTTTTGGTTTATGTTTGGTTGGGAGGATGTCTTTCTGAAACTTTTAATGTGTAGTTTTGCAGGTAAAATTAGTCCATTGGGCAATGGAGTCAGTGGCTGTTGGTTTCTTGAAATCCTGAGTTTGGTGCAGCTGGAGTTACAGGGCCGTTTGTATACTTCATGAAACAAACTTTAAATTGTGATAATGGAGTGCAAACAGCCAGTGAAAAGCAATTAAGAATTTTTCACTGAGCTGGGATGTGAGAAAGGGATGTATTCCTCAGGAGCAAACTTGAATTCCTGAGGCAATAACCACTGTGATGATATAGTGTGAAAGGGTAGCAATTAAGAATTACGCTTTCATTACTATAACTGAAGAACAAACATTTAAGATAGCTTAGATTGAGTTCAGGGTAATCTGTGATTAAATCCTGGAACTATTCTTTTTCCTTGCTATTAACTGTTTAAACATAGGCAACATGAAAGAGATATGAAAGATGACAAATACATAACAAAGAGTTACAAGAGAAACTTATTGTGTCATGAGATACGCAGGAATCCTGCAACTTTCAGCTAAACACCAGCGGAACATCAAACAACATAGAGCTTTGGAAATTCCATCATCCTTTGTATTACTTCTCTGAGAATTACAGTAAAAGAAGAGCAGAATAGATATGAGCAATCTATTACATACAATGTCCAAAACCCCTGCTAACAAACGCGAGGGGGAATATATAGCAGTTTCATACAAAATATCTCAGGTATTGAGTCATCTGAGAGATAAATATCTACTTTAACTCGTACAGGAGTAGTAGATGAGAAGTTATTACAATCTTTAATGAAACATTAAAGGCTCTTAACTCCTGTCAGAACAATTTGACCTTTGGAGCTCACAAAGTCGGTTGAGCGCTTTGTTATAACTGCTGAATGACGTGTCTGTGCAACTCTGTCCTCCTGTAGCTTCTCGGCCCTGTCACCTGTGACTGCTAGTGCTGCTGTGGTGGCGGAATACTTGTGCTGAGTTGGCTCAGCCTCTTTCTGCATACTTGCTGATGTGTCTTTATCTTCCTGTGTATGAAAACTTAAATATTTTCAAAAAGCAATAACATAATTACTGACTTTGATTTAACAGTAATTGTATCAAATTATCCCATACATCCTGTGTAGGCAATTGATGCCTCAAAATTGACCCCATGGTCTCATCTGCCTCTGTGTACTTGTAAAAATGGGGAGGCTCATCAAACAAATGTGTGATTTCATTCACAATAAAAAATAAACTTTCCACCCTGTTGAAGAGGGTTTGTCCTGTTGCTGGTCCTGTTTGTGCTGATGTACTAGCTGTCCTATTTGTGCTGATGTACTAGCAAAAGTGTTCACTCTCTTAGCATATTTTTCATGTGAGAGCAACTTTCCTGATGGCTCCAGCAGGCTAGGCAGACCCCTGTTTTGCAATTCCATGAACTTGTTCTGGAATTTGTTGATATCTGCTTGCATATCCTGGGTTCTTCTTTCCAGGGTCTGAATCAGGTTTCTTAATGTCAGGACCCTTTTGATCAGTGAAATGGTCTCTGTCCTGTTTCCAATTCCCATTTTGATGAGCTGGGAGCTTGTTCTGTAATTCAGCACATTTATCATTTTAGTGGCAATCTCAGGCATATTGCCTAGAGATGCCCTTGCACGTTGGATCTCTCTGTGTGCTTTTCCAATGAGCGTTATTTGCTCATGGATGGCTTGAATGTACTCCCATTGGTCTGTGATGGACTGGCCAATATTGGCCCACAGGACCCTCTTAAGTTCAGTTGTCACTTTGTCCAATGTGAGCTCTTTTTCTAGCTCAGTTATTCTTTTCTTAAGAGCCTTTACCTCCCTTTCTCTTTCAGCCACATTCTGCTTGGACTTGTCATATTTCTCATTTATTTTTGCCAGACTGTCCTTGGCTTGATTTAGCTCTGACATCTGAGACTCCAAGACTTGAATTTCATTCCTCAGCTTTTGCATGTCAAGGCTTTCAGCCTGCTCTATTGTTGGTGCTGAGGTGGATGGTGCTGCCTGTTGTATTTGCTGGCTGGGAGGGGCAGTGGTTTGAGGGATTTCCTCAAGATTTATTGTTTTTGGAGGAGGTTGTGAGGTTTGTCTTGCCTCCTTTTGCTGTAATGCTACCTGCAGGGTAGCTCTGATTCCTGCAGCTTCTCGTGGGTGTGGATGAGCTCTTTATATAATGTCATCAGCATAGCAGCTACATCCTTATCTTGCCTAAGCTGGGCAATCTCTTCTGTTTGAGGATGAAGAGTTGCTGGGATCTTCAACATTTTTCTCAATGCTGCCATATCAGCATCCCTCAACTTCAGAATCTCTTGTACTGCCTTGACATCTTTAGGATCATGTCCAAGCTCTATTATGATTTCCTCTAGAGCTTTGATCCTATTGTCTTTAGCTTGAGAGGAAGCCCTTTCTAGCTCAAGTTGTGCAGTGGTGTTATTCAGGCTACTTTGCAGCCTATAGTTCACCAGGGTTTTGTCTGCCAAGGTGGCATACACCATCTCACCCGTTTGTTTATGCAATTCAATTTGATCCATTGGGTGGATGTCTTTGGACAGGACCTCCAGGTTGGTCCTGATATAATCTGCAGCTGACTGTGGTTGCTGCACTGCTGGCGTGAAATGGCTCATTATCATCTTTCCCTCATGTGTATCATATGCAGACATGAGTCTCTGCTGGTTTGTGGGAGCCATTTTCAATAGGTGATTATATAATTGCAGCCTTAAAGGTTCATTTCTGCTTTTGATGTCCTTAAATTGTTGCTTAATGCTTTTCTCACCTTCCCTCCTTTGACCTGAGGAGCTAACTTCTCTTCCTACTGCCCTATCTTGCTCTTGTTGGAAGGACCTGGCTGAGGCCTCCATGCTGGGCAGGCCTGTACCCGAAGTCTGCCCCATTGGCATTTCTTCTTCTGAGAAAGGATTTAGCCTTTGCCTCTTCTCCCCTTGGGTTGGTGATGCAGTAAGGGGAGTCTCTCTGTCTCTTTTTCTGTTCACGTCCTCCCATTGAGGGGTTTGGAGGACAGAAGAGTCAATCCTTGAGTCTTGCCTGGGAGGTGCCAATTGTGCTGGCTGTTACTGTGTGGCCATTGGGGCCTCTGTTGTTTGTTCCCCCTGCCCTGGCTGCTCCTTTTGCTATTATACCTGTTGGGGTGGCTGAACCTGTCCCTGTTGTACCTGTTCCTGTTCCATCTCCTTCTCCTTGCCTTTGCTCTTAGCTTGGTTTGTAGTTTGGACTGCCTGTTGATGTGTTGTAGAGGATGAGGCAGTTGCTCCTGCTTGAGGCCTTGGCAGAGAGAATACCTGTGAAGGAAGTTCCAAGTCAGCTAATTTCAAAAGATGTCTCCTTGCTCTCTCATTCAGTTCTTCTTATGTGACCGGTTCCTCCAGTGTGCCCCTCTTCCATTTTGGTTGGTTGGCATATTTTTCAATATGGGGCAAACTTACATGGTCATAACTAGAGAGCTTATATTTGAGCCTTCTGAATGATATGGAGTGATTAGGGTCATAGGGTTTCCAGAGGAAACTGGTCTTCAGGCCAAGGCCTTCTAGTTTTCTATCAGCCTCTTTCCAGCCTTCCCTCTTGTCCAGAACAAGGTGGCCCAATTGATTTTTGACTTTCAGTTGTGCCTTCTTGCCCTTGCCTGCGAAGTGTACCATATCAGCATTCCCAAATTGCCTGAAGTACTCAAGGGAAAATAGTCTCATGGGCACATACTTGGGCAATCTGTATGGGGGTAACTCACACCCATATATTCTGATTACGGTGTAGTTTTGGTAAAAGTACCAATCCCCAATGATGTACACTTTGGATAATTGTAGGATTCTCTGCATCTTATTAGTCAGTCTTGGAGGAGGCGAGCTTAGGAACAAGGACATGGTTGGGCGAATGAAGATGTCTATAAATTCATAGTAGGTGTATGGAGAGTAGGTTCTGCAATGAAACACTGAGGTCCAGTACACTACTGACCTTGGATTTCCTTGTGCATCCGTTCTCTTGACAATGAAGGAGAACTTTTCATGTTGATAATATAGAATCAGGTGGTAGATGTAGGAGGTGTATCTGAACACCTTCTCTCTTGACATGTTCAAAAACTGCTCATGCATCTTATCTGATATGTATGTGGCATAATCATAATAGATTGGACTCTTGCCAGGGGAAAACATAGTCATCATCACCAGTACAGTTTCATCAATAAATTCAACTAATTTGTACCCCAAGAT
>APFE030226360.1:12579-23417 GCA_000404065.3 Pinus taeda | reverse complement strand
TCCCTTAATAAAAGGTGGGCTATTTGAGGTGATTTGTAAAAAAGTACTATGATACAAAATATTCGCCCACTAAAAATTTAAAACCCCTTAATTTCGCCAAAGGGCAAACATTCGCCCCTAAAATTTTCTATGAGGGCATGACAAAGATCAATGCCTAGTCTTCGCAAATTATATTGCAGCAAGAGTACCAATGCCTCTGAGGCAAGAGGCTCAAGAAGGGCTAAGTTCAAGGCCCCTACTATGGTGTGTTGTTTTTTAGGTAGCTGGAAAACATGTGACAGATAATTTCTATTAACTGTAGAAATTTGTACAGACACAACAACAACTCTTCTGCAAATTCTGTCAATCGATGGGTCATAATGAACACAATTGTCATAGTTACAATTTAATGATGGATAGAACACCCACATATAGGGTGTGGGTAGAAACTCGGCCTCCGGACCAAGGTGTTGGGGGAGCACGAGGCGAATATCAAGGGTGCAGACAAGGCCGAGGTGGAGGAGGACCCAGTAGAGGTCGGGGACAGGTCATTTGTTACAATTGTGGAGGACTGGGACATTACGCACGAGACTGCCTGAATTCGACGCGTCTATCATGCTGATTTTGTACATAGTTTGATCACGCAATTGAATATTGCCTGGTATTGCTAGCTAAGATACGCGAAAAGGGGACGCAGCCGACTCAGAACCTGCAGAGATTAGGGCTAAGCCTCAAGAAGAGGATCCAAAGTTAAATATTGTGCTGCGGAGTGGGATGATGACTGGTGAAGATAAGGGGAAGCAACCTAAAGAAAGCGAATGGGTCTGCAAAGCTCCAGAAAATGAGGTCGAGTTTGATCTAAGGCATGCACGGGAAACATTTAAGGAAGTAAAGAAAAGCTTCGTTGAAGCCTCTATCTTAGGAAGTTAGGATAAGCCAACTGAAGAGATGGACCCTTCCATGCTTACTACTTTCTTAGAGACTTGTATGAAGTTGTTGTGTGATAGCAAGGCTGTGAAAGGACTACAGGAACTGATAAATAAGTGTGTTGGGAAAGAAAACACTCTTTATGGACCATGTGTAGTCAGGAAGATTGGTAAGAATAAGGTAAGAACAGGGCATGAGATGAGGCTCACTGCGCAGATAGGAGAACATGAGATGGATCAAGTAATTCTATATCTGGGATCAGACACGAATGTTCTGCCTAAATAGACATGGGAAAGGATGGGGAGACCTGCGCTACAGTGGCCTCCGATTCAGTTAAGGATGGAAATCAACAAAAAATTATCTCCATGGGAAGATTGTAGGGAGTGATAGTAGATATTGAGGGCGCGAGTGCATTGGCTGACTTTGAAGTGATAGAGATTATGGATGACAACAATCCATACCCTGCACTCCTTGGGATCAATTGGGCCACTGACATGAATGGAGTAATCAATTTGAAGAAGTGAAACATGATATTTGAGAAGAAATCGCTCTGCGTAGTAGTGCCCCTGGACCCTGTAGAACAATTGCGCTATACTGAACCTGTCCATGATTATAAAAGTGATGATGATTTGGACTAGATTTATAACATAACAATGTGAGATCAGGATAGGGTGAATTCGATAGCAGATGGATGCATTGCCTGGGACCGCGAAAGTTCCTGCACATCATATTCATATGAGGAGTTGGAGCACTGGTAGAATCGACTGCATGAAGTATCTACACTGTGCTATAATATGATGACCAAGTTGTTGCGTTGTATATCGTCAGAGGAAAGAAATCTGTCTTACTATGATGGTTTAACTAATGTCGATAACATTTTTGATGCATTTGAAAGGGAAGTGCCAAAGAAGCATCACTTCCAGGCCTTGGATTGGGAAGTGCGCACTACGCCTACGAGATGGTGGGGTACGCACAAAGACAATTTTGATGATTGGTGCATATACAAAAAGATGATGATATTGCGGTTTGGTCAACCAAAAGTGTGGCTAACAAAGAAATATGATGGAAGGAATGACCTGCACGATCACCTAGCCAAATGGACTAGGATTTATGGAGCGAAGTCTCAACTTGAATGAGTGCATTTGTTTTGTCATACTTTGGATGTAATACCAATGAACCGGTACTTAGAAACAAAGCTCTACCATGGCCTGAAGAATGGGATGTTTTGCGACAGGGATTCTTGATGATGTTTAGCTTTGAGGGTGGGTTTTAAAGTATTAATGAGGCATTGCAAGAAGTTAAGGCAGAAATCTTCAAAGTACCACAGGATCCCTTGGACTTAATTCAATTGGATTGGACCACCCAACTGAGCCACATGCTAGAGTGCTACAATGTGACTATCGAAGAAAAGGACGAGGACCCAAGGAACATTAACATCCCAGAGACTGAAGGTCACCGCAAATTTGAAGGACCGCAAATTGAAAATCCAAATATCACTGCGCACCTAAAAACAAGACAAGTGAACATTGGGATAGAGGTAGAACCGAAGTTTACAAATATTGGGGACCACTGGGATGACACAATAGTAGATAAGGTTGCTAAAGTGCTCCATGAATACAAGGACTTGTTCCCTACAAAGTTCTTGGACCTAAAGGGGATAATAGGGGACTTGGGGGTTATAAAAATTATGCTAAAATCGAATGCGAAGCTGAGCAAGCAGAGGCCTTACTGCCTCAATCCGAAATATAAAGAAAGGGTCCACTTAGAGTTGGATAAAATTCGTGGGGAAGGTATTATTGAACCAGTAGAAGAGTCTAATTGGGTGATCCCAATAGTAGTTTAGGACAAGAAATAGAAGGATGAAATCAAGATATGTGTAGATCTCAAAAAGCTGAATGACACTTGTGTACATGATCCCTTTCCAGCTCCATTCACTTATGAAGTGTTGGATAATGTAGGAGGACAGGAAGCATATTCTTTCACAGATGGGTTCTTGGGGTACCATCAGATCAAGATCGTGCTAGAGGATAGAATTAATATGACCTTCACCACGGAGTGGGGGTGCTTCTAGTATATCGTAATGCCTTTTGGGTTGAAGAACACAACGGAAATATTTTCACGTGTGGTCATCATGGCGTTTAAATAATTAATTCACAAGTTTTTGAAGATATACTTTGACGATTGGACGGTGTTTGGGTTGGTAAAGCACCACGTAGCTAGTCTATGCTTGATGTTGGATACATGGCGGAGGTACCAGATCATGTTCAATTTAAAGGAATGCTTCTTATGTGTCCCTTTTGGGATCTTGCTGGGTCACGTGGTATGCAGACAAGGCTTGATGGTCGACCCTGCTAAGATCACAATTATAATTAATTTGGAGGCACCAAGAAGCGTGAAATAGTTGCACACAATGTTGGGGCATACATGATACTATAGAAAGTTCATCAAAAGCTATGCCCAGATTACCTTGCCGATGGAGAAGATACTAAAGAACGATGCTACATTTTGTTGGAATGAAGAGTGTCAGCAAAGATTAGATGTGTTGAAGGAAAAGATAGTCATCGTGATGATCCTAGTCTTCCTGGAATGGAAGAAGGAATTTCATGTGGATGAGGACGCTTCAGGTATTGCGCTCAGGGCAGAATTGAAATAGGCCAGTGAGGGAGAGCTGGATCACCCTATAGCATTTGTAAGTAGAAAATTGTCTAAAGCTGAGAAGCACTATTCAATGACAGAGCACGAAGGATTAGCTATGGTGCATGCACTTCAGAAGTTCAGACATTACCTATTAGCCAGACAATTTAAGATGTATATAGACCATTCTACATTGAAGTACCTAGTGAACAATCTTGTGTTTGGGGGGGAACATATGCAGATGGCTATTGTTGTTTTAGGAATATGATTTTGAAACTATTGTAAAGCCAGGACAACTAAATGTAGGACCAGATCATCTGTTGCACATTGAAACAAGAGAGGAGCCTACTAATTTGGAGGAAGGACTACCTAACATGTAGCTCTTTACAGTACATGTTGTAGATAATCACTTTGCAAATATCATACACTTCCTGGCGATGAGAATGGCTCTAGAAGAGTATACTAGTCAACAAAAGGAGCTAGTGGTGCACGCGGCAGACTTTTCTATCATTGCAGGGCATTTATATAAAATGGGCTTGGAAGAAATTTTGTGACGTTGTGTACCTGAATTTGAAAGGAACAACATCCTTGCTGGAGCTCATGGAAGAGCCACGAGAGGACATTATGCAGGAAAATATACAACAAAAAATATTTTACGCGCTAGGCTATGGTGGCTGATGCCTCATAAGGATTCCAAGGCTTATTGTAAGGCATGTGATGCATGTCAAAGGATGGGTAGACCATCGTGGAGGGGTAAGTTGCCTCTAAATCTACAGATGTCATTAAAACCATTTGAAAAGTGGGTGATTGAATTTCTAGGACAAATTTAGCGTCTTGGAAAGAAGACGCGTGCGCGATACATCATCACTGTGGCTGAGTATTTGACCAGATGGTCAGAGGTGAAGCCTGTGAAGGACTGTATAGGGGAGACAAAAACAAATTTCATCTTTGAGTATGTACTGACTAGATTTGGTTTCCCAAAGATTTTGAGGAGCGATCACGGTAAGCATTTCCTTAATGAGACAATCAACGTGCTCACAGAGGAGTTCCATGTTTATCATTAGAAGAGTACACCATATCACCTGCAGACAATGGGACTTGGAAGAATTTAATAAGATATTGGAGAACGCACTGACGAAGGTCTGCAATGCACAAAGGAATGACTAGGATATGTGCATACCCATGGTGCTATGGGCTTACAAAATGACTTACAAAAAGCTAACTGGACAAACACCTTTCAGGCTAGTTTATGGTGTAGAAGCTGTGATGCCAATGGAGTAAATTGTACCTAGTCTGTGCATAATGGCATTCACAGGAATGGCGGATTGTGAATCCCTAGAAGAAATGCTCGGCTGGAAGAGGATAGGTTTTTGGTTGGATTCCATCAGCAAGTTCAAAAGGAGCACGAAAGGGCATGGCACGATCAACACATCAAAATGCGCACCTTCAAGGTAAATGATTTAGTATTATTATATGACAACAAGTTTGATAAATTTCCAGGAAAATTTCGGATGCATTGGCTAGGGCCCTATGTCATTAAGGAGATTATCGATGGTCGAGCAGTTTAGCTGGTAAAGTTGAATGGAGAGCCATTTCTAGGGAAGGTGAATGGAAGCCGATTGAAGCCATACACCAGGGATTCATCTAGATGACTATGTGGTGGAGGCACAGTCATAGCGCTCCAGGTAGCTGGAAGGAGGTGTGGGATTATAAACTACCCTGCCTAGGTTATATAGTTTCGTGACTGAGGGACTGTCCAAAAGAGAGGAATGTCACAGTATCAACAAAAGTGTGAAGGGAGTTGTGCTATAGGAAGAGAGAACACGTAGGACAGCCACAAAGTGAGCGTTATGGTCACTATTCATGAGTTGACAGTGGGAAAATGGCTAAGTGGAGTGAGGGTGCCACATTTAAGTCAGACTTTAAGAGCGATATCTATTAAAATATGTTGCCAATCTAGCATTTATGAGCGATTTTGGGGGCAATGATCAGATTCAAATTTGAATTAACCTATAAATTACAGATGGCTTCCCAATGAAAAACACTTTGCATTCTGAGAATTGAGGTATTGAGCTATCAGGCGTACATGAACCTTGAGCATTTTGAGGTTTTGGTGGCTAGTTTAGTATTCAAAAAGTTGCCTAAAGCAACCCATGAGCTTCTTACTAGACTCATGTTAGCACCTATGGAAACCACGAGTGCTGGAAGATTGATGGCATTTGAGGGAGCTTCCCCTGAGATTGAAAGTGTAGAAGTGCTCACAGAAGTACCAAAAGCGCAGAGGTCACCCAAGTTGAGGCCTACGCTACCTAAAGAGGGTCCCAAGACAAATAAGAATAAGGAGAAATCAACACAACTAGTGCATGAGTCACCAAGAAAGCACCAGAGGGAAAATCCCACCACGCAAGAGAAAGGCAAGGTGGTAGACTTAGAATTTGAGGAGGGTGCTGAAGATATGGATATGGGCACAGAGGACATTGACATTTAGGGTGTAGACCCTATCTCAAAGCTACTCGAGTACATCCCTCTACACCAAGGTAAGGTGAAGGTTCCAAAGGACTTGGATATAGGAAATTTTATGCTAAATACCCCATTACTGCTAGACCAGATCATGTTTGAAGGGATGCGCTTGGCGTGCATTCCCGCTCTCAAGCTAGAGGAGTGGGACTTGTCTGACACAGAGCAATTCCCCCACTTGGCGACTGATACCTTTATGACCCGTGTGTTTTATAAATATTCTGGTGTCATTGCGTTGGAGTTGCGACAGTGGATTAAAGGGGTGGACAAGGAAGGATTGTTAAACCTACTATGGGTGCCGCATTACCATCGTGTGCCCATAACCTTTATGGTGATCAAAAAATTGCTATGCTTAGTGCACAATGGGTGCATGTGGTTAGGAGAACTGATACCCATCACAGATATGTTGATCCATAGGGTCACATTGCTACCACATTTAGGGTTGAATCTGGCCATGGCATTTAGTGGAAATACGGGTAAGCGCAACCTTGCCATGAGAATGAAGGACAAATTCAAGCTTGCTAAGGAACCGCGTGGATGCTCAATTTCCAGCAAAACCGACCCCGCGGTTAAGGTCACCACCCAGGTTTTGGCTAGGAAAATAATGAGGAAGTTTCGCTTAGATGAAGTGTCAGCACTTGTTGTGTCATTAGTGGTTCAGTGTGTGGAGGGTATACAATTTAATTGGGCACGCTACCTCTGTAGTGAGTTCCTCATGAACTGCAAAGAAGCACAAGATGAGATTAATACCTTCCCTTACGCCTAGCTCTTACTCTCAATTATGCTGGTTGCATGGGAATTATAGGAGGACAGCCAGTTTCCTCTAGTCGCGTCAAGTCTACTAGAATCAGTGAAGTTCACTTCACTCTAGGCCACCAAGAATGTCGCAAGGGTCAAGGATGATAAAATATTTTGGGTGTTGATGGAGGTAGGCATCCACACCATGATAAACTGCAAGCCAAGGTTATCCCCAACACCCATTCAATAACTCCTGAATCCAAACAATAGAACTTCACAACCTGTTTACAATTTAGAAGGGCAGAATCCTCATACTTATATGATAAATCCATTAGATCTGAATAATGTTCAATTAACCCCTGGTAGAGTATTGGAAAAGAAGAAACCATCTGTTGTTATTTAAGAAACAAAAAATAGTTCTAAAAAATATAATAATGACTTTGAATAAGAGATTTCCCTTCCTCAAAAAGAAAATATTGAAAAATAAAAATAAAAAAAAATCCTATGCATTCTAATAATACTCCTATTATAGAATAACCTTCAGTACCTATCTCAAGACCACCTTTTCCTGAAAGGTTGAAAATTAATAAAGGAGTAGAAAAACAAATGATATTTCATGATTATGATACGTTAGATGAATTAAAAATTGTCTATATAAAAATTATTTTATTACAAGTAATAAAAGAAATACCAATTTTTGCAAAAACAATTAAGGAATCGACTACTCAACAACCAGGAAGAAAAAGAAAAGAAATAAAAATAATTCAACTAGTTGGGAGAATTGTAGATATCATGATGGGGAAGAAAACAATTCAATGGAACTGAAATACTAAATACAATGATTGATCTAGGAGCATCCATAAACAGAATGAGCAAACAAACTATGGATAAATTGAAGCTTCCTAATCTTCAATACACACCAACATTGTTACAATTAGCAGATAAGTATGTAATTAAACCTAATGGTGTATTAGAAGATATATATGTATCCTTAGATTCTTGGGAATATCCTATCGATTTCATGATTTTAACACCCAAGAATAATTTAGGAGGACATTCATTAATTTTAGGCATGCCATGGTTAGCTACAGTAGATGCTTTTATAAGTTGTAGATCAAGAGACATGTTTATCTTAGATGGAAGATCGACAAAGAAATTTACATTGTACCCACCTGCAAAAACAATGATAGAAGTAGAAAATGAAGAATGGATAGATGATGATAATGATATACAACCAATTTTCATTATTGCACAAATAAATGAAGAGGATCAAATTTTAAATTCAATAGAAAATAATGAACCCTCTTTATATTGTGACAATAGTCAAGATTTTCAAGAACAATGTGATATTGAATATCTATCATCTAGACAAATGCCTTTAAATTATATGGAAAAATTTGGAAACTCTTCAATAGAAATTCTTCGAGGGAAATTTTTGAATATCAATGAAAACCTGGAAGAATTATAGAAAAAGAAACTAGTAAAAGTATTGCAAAAACACTCTTCTGCATATGCATGGGAATACACTGATATGAAGGGAATTAATCCTAAAACTTGCACATATCATATTTATATTGAAGAAAATTCTAGATGAGTTCGACAACCACAAAGAAGAATGAATCCAAACTTAAAGGAAATTGTGAAAGAGGAATTGCAGAAATTGTTAATGTAAATTTCATTTATCTAATATCAAATAGTCAATGGGTTTCATCCCTCGTAATCATTCCTAAGAAAAATGGAAAATGGAGAATATGCATTGATTACATGGAATTGAATAAAGACACTTTGAAAGATCCTTTTCCACTTACTTTCATAGATCAAGTTTTAGATACATTAGCTAAAACAAATATTTCTCATTCTCGGATAGTTTTAGTGGATATAATCAAATTTAGGTCACACCTGAAGATCAATACAAAACCACATTCACCTGTCCATGGGGGACTTATGCTTACCGAGTACTTCCTTTTGGATTATGCAATGCCTCAGCAACATTTCAAAGAGCAGTACTAGGAATTTTCTAAGATCTTATTCATGATTGTGTGGAAGTATATATGGATAATTTTACAGTTTATGGAAATTCTTTTGAACAAGCACTTGAAAATTTAGACAAACTTCTCATAAGATGTAAAGAATCAAATCTTTCATTAAGTCATGAGAAACATTTTATGATGTTTAATTAAGGAATTGTTTTAGGTCACCATATTTCAGGAAATGGAATTAAGGTAGACTCATCTAAGCTAGAAATTATTTCCAAATTATCAATTCCAAGTTGTCAACCAAATGTTAGGATTTTTCTTGGTTTTTCTAGATATTATAGAAGATTCATAGAAAAATTCACAAAGATTGCATCTCCACTCTTCAAATTACTCACCAAAGACTGTGAATTCAGTTGGAACTTTGATTGTCAAAAGGAGTTTGAAACTTTGAAAAAGAAGATGTCTGAAGCACCTATCTTAAAAGGACCTAATTGGAAATTTCCTTTTCATATATCAACTGATGCTTCAGACATAGCTCTAGGAGCTGTGTTAGGACAAAAATATCTCACTCCTTATTCCATTTATTATACTAGTAAAAATTAAACTCCTGTGGAGCTAAATTATATTGTAACTAAAAAGGAGTTTTTAGCTGTCATTCATGCCATTAATAAATTCAGACATTACATCACTAGCTATGAAACTTTCATTCATATAGACCATTCTGCCGTTAGATATTTGATGAAAAGACCAGTTACTAATGGTAGAGTAACAATATGGCTATTATTATTACAATAATTTAATATCAGCATTCTGAACTGACCTGGAAAAACAACACAATTGATGACTTCTTATCTAGAATTCAAAATGATAACAATGATACACCTGTAGCTGATAAATTTCCTGATGAGTATATTTTTGCAGTATCTACTAAATCACCTTGGTTTTCAAATATTTTTAATTATTTGGTTACAGGGAAGTTATCCTCCTATTTGTTTCCTAGAGAAAAAAGAAGAATAATCCAAACAAGTGCATCTTATTCATGGATAAATTAAGAATTATACAAGATAATGTTAGAGAATCTATGGCAAAGTAGTGTTGATATGATTCTCTAAGACTTGATAACAATTTGTGAAGTATTTTTACTTATTATTAGTTAGATTATAGTTCTTCTTATTCTTATTAATGCATATGTGTGTACTTCATCAAACTGCTACCAAAACAAAATAACAACACAAAATTTGGCTCTCTACAAAGCACAAACCCTCTCCACCCTTGAGAGGGAAACCCTTTGTAAGTTTTCTCTTATTTGAACAACTACCAAAATCTAGACCCTTCAATAGGATGTCCTCCAAGAATGAGTCAATTCCTTCCATTTTTTGCACTGTCACTCCTAGCACATCTTCCAGCACTTTGTCTTCCAACACTTTATCTTCTAGGTTAGGAAACCCTAGAATATTAGGGCTTCTCTTCTTCGCTATAAATAGATATTTCTTCACCTTTCTTTGAATACCTTATGGACCTTAATACAAAAATGAAGGAGGTTTCTTATGCTTCTACCCTAAACAGTAGTCAAACCCTTCCAACACCTCGCACATGTGACTGTTTATAGCCCTAGAAACAATCATTTTCTTCTTCAAATTTGTCCCTCCTTCCTTCTCTTGTGATCCCACCTTTAACACTGGAGTAGGAGATTTTTTTGACCTATTTTTTAGCCCAAACCATGAAGAAAATACCACTACAACCTTGCTATTGTTCTGGCCACAGATCTGCCCTTGAATTCTTCACACATGTGGCTATAGTAGGTTTAGATTTCACCTTCTTCCCTTCGTTGTTTTGTTTCCTTCCTACGCTACCTTGTAGCCCTCTTTCTCACCTTTTATTCATCTTAATTCATCCTCCTTGCTTGCGGATTTCAGAGATATGATTGTATATACAAATGAGGAGTGGACAACCTCTATTTATAGAGGTATGTCCCTCCTCCTTTAAGCCAACTTGAAAATCTCTTAGGCCGACTTCTAGATGCATTATATTTCAACATTTATTCATTTTTTTTGCTGCTTGTAGACT
>APFE030226355.1:0-16199 GCA_000404065.3 Pinus taeda | reverse complement strand
ATTGGATTCTCCAAGGAAGAGTTATACGAAATCTCCCACAGTGACTTGATTATAGACTAGTTCAGTAGAGCGAACTTGTATGACGTGCCACGAGTCACTGTTTCGACCTTTGGATCTACAAAACACCCACAAGAAACTACAGTCCGTCCTATTTCTGTACCTTCTTATGAAATTTCAATCCGATCCTCAGAGAGAAAGTTATGACGATTTTCCCCAGGTCACCTGTTTTGAATGTAATTCAGGAGTCTGCAAAAAGACCAAATTTCTCAGATCATATCTCCGAAAATATTGTGCTAAAAGCTCTGAAATTTGGACCCAACGTTCAGCGTCAATTCTTCTCAAATGGGCTTTTTTTGCGACTTCTGAAACGTCACAGAAAAAAAGTTAGAGCGAAACTTCCACGATGACCTGTTTGGAGCAGCGAAATCGTAGAATCCAAAGCTCTGATACCAAATGTTATGAAACTAGCTCAAAAATGATAGAGAAGATAGATAAACGCTTTAGAATTCAGCCTCTTCGAGGGGGCAACCTCCTTTACATTACATAAATGAACAATTCTTGGATGATTCAAATGACAAAAACCTGTTTTATATATAGGAGTCTAAAGGAGTCACAATATAACCCAGCCGACCTAACAACAATAATAATAAATTGAAGCCACATAGTAACATTAGTGGGTTATATGGGGGTACAAGTAGTAACAATATGGGACTATGTGGGTACATCAATATAATAAGTGGGTTGTACTAATAACAATAAGGGTTACACTAGTAGTATAGGGGCCTAACAAATGGCTATTATGATAGGCTATTGGATGCACAAAGAATGGTCATTGTGTTATATATTTTAGTAGACCTAATCGGTTAGATCTCTTAAGAGAGTTGTGCATGATTGTGAATAAGCATTGTGGAGAGTAGAACAAGTATTTACTTGGATATATGTACTAGTTAGTTATTATGTCATGCTCGCTCATGCACTTGAGTAGATGTTTAAAGATCTCTTTTAGAGGTTGATTATTATTTGATTAATATTGTAACTAATCTTGTTGCCAAAGCTTGTTGATGACAACATTGACAGGAAACGATGGCGGTTGGAGCCAAAGAAAGGTGATGTTTAACATTCTGGCAGTAAAAGGATTAATGGTCCATGCATATGAGTTTCAGTTGCAGGATCGTCCATTGCTAGAACAATCATGCCACAAGGGATGTTGCATGTCGTGGTATGTAAGAAAAGGGTTTCATGGGAAATGTATTAGCTTTTAGCTAGTTATGTGACAACTTAATGATAATTCATTGTAATGATTTTATAACAATGGTTAAGGGATGGAATCCCTTATAAGCCATTGAGTGAGGGGTGAAAACCCTCACGAGCGTTTAATAATAAGATTAAACGTTTGCTGGTTTTCACCCTATATGGTTTCCAGGGTATATTGTTGTTCAATGTTGTGATTGCCTTTTGTGTCAATTTGATGATGATGAATCCTTGATGTTGATGGTTCTTTATTTAATGGCATAACCATAATGTCCAAGTATGAGATTAATTAATATGGTTAAGGAAATCATGAAATGGATATAAGGATTCATGAGACAGTTTATGTTATTACACTACCTGAGTGGTGGTTAATGGTTATGCAACTTACTGTCTTTTATTGCAATTTACTTGATGTACTAATGAACATTATATCTAATGGTTAATGAGGAATTGTGGAGTTGTGAATTGGGTAATTACTTGTGGGTAATTTGTATAAAAAATTCTAACTCCCTGCTTTTACATGTGAGGTTACCGAGGTACATTAGATATTCCAAAATAAAATATTAATTTTGAATGTCATTAAAATATATCCAAACATTAAATTTTATAATATGGAATATAAAATAAAAGTTTCAAATGTGAGAATAAATTTAAAATGCAAGCTCTTACATGAATTTAAATATCTTATATTAATAGATATAATTTAGTTTAATTAAAAACTTAATTTAATATTTAAATATTTGATGGTATATTTATTTTATTTTTTATAAATAAATTTTATTAAAACTCAAAAAAAAAATTAGAATATCATGTTTTGCATTTTGAAAATGTAAAAAATATGTTTGAATAAATCTTCAAATTTTGAACTTTATCATTATTAATTATGTCAATTTTTAACTGATAATTGTAGAGAGGTTCCAAAATAATATTAAATTTTGAATGTCATTTTCAAATTGCCATTAACATATATCTAAACTTTAAATTTTGTAACATGAAATATAAAATAAAAAGGTTTTGAAACATGAGAATAAATTTTAAAATGCAAGCTCTTACATGAATTTAAAATACATTATATTATAGATATAAATTAGTTTAATTAAAAACTTAATTTAATGTTTAAATATTTGATGGGATAAATTTTTTTTAATAAAATAAAATGTCATAAATCTCAAAAGAAATTTAGAATATCATGTTTTCAATTTTGAAAATGTAAAAATATGTTTGTATAAATATTCATATTTTGAAACGTTATCATTATTAATTATGTCAAATTTTAATATGTAATGGTAGAGAGGTCCAAAATAAAATATTAATTTCGAATGCCATTTTCAAATTATTATTAAAATATATCCAAATTTTAAATTTTATAATATGGAATATAAAATAAAAGGGTTTTAAAATGCAAGCTCTTACATGAATTTAAAATACATGATATTATATGTATAAATTAGTTTAATTGATTAAATTTAAATATTTGATGGGATAAGAACTTTTTTATAAAATAAAATGTCATAAAAGATAAATGAAATTTAGATGATGATGATGATGATGATGGTGGTGGTTAACGTCCACCGAGACCAAACATTGGTCTATGGGACCTAAAGAAACAAATTATTTATTTTGATTTAAGATTTTATTCCTATGCTCAAAAAGCTTGGAGAAGCCTCCCAAGCTCACTATAATTTTGACATTGTAAAATGCTAGGAAGGTCAGTATTGTAACAAAGATTGTGAAACTGAGATCTAATGTAGTTGTACTCAGGGCACTCTAAGAGGAAGTGGTTTTCATCCTCGATGTTCCTATTCTCACATATATGGCAGATCCTTTCCATCCATGGCATTTTAGGCATGGCCCAACGACCTATTTCACTATGGAGCTCATGAGAATTCGTAGTAATCTTTGCTATATTAATTTTCTTCTTTGAGCTAGTTAAAATAGAGAGATACTTTTGATCTTCTAGGGTGGGGTTCACGACCTTCTTATAATAACTTAATTTTCTTTTAGGGGCTAAATCTTTCTCACACCACATTTTTTCTTTGAACTTAGAAGTAACAATATCTTTAATGTTATTTATGTTTTGCAATGCATCATTCTCGTTGATCTCCCAATAGTTTAACCACGCCCTTGTGTCTTTATGCCACCCTCGATTGAGCCTTAGGTGGTTTTGGCTCGCATTTAAAGCTAGCTTAGGAAGTCTATGATCGTCTATGTTATTGAGTTTGTGCTTGTACAACAGAAAGCTAATCATAGCTAGGCTCTTAATAGCGGAAATACATGCTTCTATAAGGAGAATAGGATAGGGCATAAAATCACAATTTTTGTTTAGATTAAGTTGAAACATAAAATTGGCATTGTTTGCATAAATGTTAAATTTTGAAACTCTATCATTAAATTATATCAAATTTTAACATGTAATTGTAGGGAGTCATCCAATATAAAAAATTACTTTCAAATGTCGTTGTCCAATTGTCATTAAAATATATCCAATCTTTTAATTTTATAATATGGAATACAAAATACAAAAATAAGTTTTAAAAGGTGAGAATAAATTTTAAAATGCAAGCTCTTAAATGAATTTAAAATACATTATATTATAGATATAAACTAGTTTAATTAAAAACTTAGAATTTAATATTTAAATGTTTGATGGATTAAGACAAAAGTTATAAAATAAAAAACAAAAGAAATTTAGAAATTCATGTCTAAGGGCCATAAAATTTCAATCCTTTTAGATTAACTTGAAACATAAAATTTGCATTGTTTTAATAAATGTTAAAAATTTAAAAATTCATCATTATTAATTATATCAAATTTTAACGTGTACTTGTAGAGAGTCATCCAATACAAAAATAAGTTTTAAAATGGGAGAATAAATTTAAAAATGCAAGCTCTTAAATAAATTTAAAATACATTATATTCATGTACATTTATTCAAATTAATTCAAAATACATATACTATGTCATACAAAACTCACATGAGAAAGGTATCAAATATGATTGGGATATATGAATATACTTTTACACCCATCAAATTTTAAAATGTCAAATTGAAAGTTTAACACCTTTTCTAGTTGTGAAACATTTAAAAGCTATTTTGAAAATGTAAAAATATACTTGTATAAATGTACAAATTTTGAAACTTTATCATTATTAATTATATCAAATTTTGACATGCAATTGTAAAGAGTCTTCCAAAATAAAATATTAATTTTGAATGTCATTTTCATATTGTTATTAAAATATATCCAAACTTTAAATTTTATAGTATGGAATATAAAATAAAAATGTTTTAAAATGTGAGAATAAATTTTAAAATGCAAGCTCCTGCATGGATTTAAAATACATTATATTATAGATATAAATTAATCTAATTAAAAACTGAATTTAATATTTAAATATTTGATGGGATAAGAATTCTTTTATAAAGTAAAAGTTCATAAAATTCAAAAACAATTTAGAATATCATCTTTACACCGCATAAAATTTCAATTTTTTTTAGATTAACTTGAAACATAAAATTTGCACTTTTTCTATAAATGTTCAAATTGTAACATGTAATTGTAGGAAGTCATCCAAAAAAACTTTTAAATGTCATTTTAGAATTGTCATTAAAATATATGGAATCTTTCAATTTTATAATATGGAATATAAAATAAAAAAATAAGTTTTAAAATGTCCCCTGCACAACCTCCCTCCCAAATACGGCCTGCGTACACTAATGATACGGATATGGATATCGGATGGGATTATATGTTACGGATTTCATTTCATATGCATGAAGATTTTGGAATCCGTCAAGCTGGCAGCGCACCGTCTGTTTGAAATAGGAATTCATTAACATCTCCCTCCACCAACACACATATATATATTAATTAATTAATTTTAGGGCTTCTCTCAAAAATCCATTCCATTCTCGCATGCTTGAACTGAGATTTTGCTCAGTGAAAGAACACCACCGCTTGCCTGTTTACAAACCATGCCCACCTTTGTCTATTTTTTTGTTTGTCCATCCCATCCCACATTATTTTTTATTTAAGATTTTGTTGCAAAATCTGGCTGTCTTCAAAGATTTCCAAACATTTATATTATTCTTATTGAATGAATAACGTTATTTATCTATGTATTTTTCTTAAATATTTTAGAGGGATAAGTGATGGATATTAATGTTCTAATTTTGAATGAATGAAAAATGTTACTGGTAGTGGGTTTAGGTTTAGTCTAGAGAGTTAAAAGGATAAGCTATGGATATTGATGTTCTAATTTCTTCTTTAATTATTATTATTATTTATTTATGAATATTATAAAGTTAGAAATTGTTGTTTTACTTTCTTATGGATATTACCAACTTAAAAAATATAATATCAAATGGTTAGTTTAATAGAATAGCTTAATATTATATTGGTGCACAACATTTTTTTTCTAGAGACTTGCATATACTAGGAATATTTGTTTGCATCATCAAGTTTAGTCAATTCCAACAAAATTTTCACTTGCACATTAGTTCACTTGGCTCAATATGTTTTCTTGACAAATGCCAAAAGGGATTACAAGGAGCACACTGGGATTCTCTAAAAATATCATTGAAAATGCTAATAAACTTCAATTGATCCATTAACCTAAACATGTTTTCATAGACACCTTCATACATAACTTTGTTCCTTTCCTACCTACTTTTCATCACCTTATCTCTCAAGGCACCACGTGATTTATCTCACATGCAAATGCAGTAGCACATAAAACCATCTCACAACTTTAACAACATCTGGATTACTTTTGTACAAACATAGAAGACAAAATATTAGAAAAATGCATACACCCAATAACTACAACTCTTTCTAGCTATAAATCTCTTTCTTTTCCTTCCAACCATCCATCAATCGCACTTCAACATTATTCCTCACACTTCTTCCATCTTCCACATACTTTTCCATGGAATGAAGTATGCCATGGTGGTCTTTCGCTCAAGGGCACGGTACTCCCTAACCAACCATCTCATAAAAGGGGTAGCATGGCAAGGTGGCTATAGATCAAATGGAGCATGACTAATTCCCCTCCTCATCTTCCCAAAGAAACATTGACTAACACTCCCCCCAAAGGGTAAAGAGATCTACTCATTACCTTTAGCCCCTTTAGCCTACTTCATTTCATGGCAAAACTAAGTAAGAAGATGTTTTACCTAGGTAAAACAAGCCACGTTTCTTGTGTAAAAAGTCTTTGTTTTATCTTGCCAAACTTTCTTAAAGCTTCACCATTTTTCATTTTTCCCTCTCCCCTTGGCCTAAGTTTTCACTTTATAAAACTTAGCTTAAGCCATACAAACGCCTCCCCCACAATCATATTAACCTACTAACCTTACTATATAACTCCTATGAATAGCTTCCCCCTCGTTAGTATATAAATGCATAAAAAACCCCCAAAAAATAAGTACCCCCACCCTCGGCTGACTATAGCCATATTTTACATTTTTTTTAGGGAGCCATTGGCCCACCAGGGGCTAATAGCAACCCTTCACACACCCATCGGGATTTATATAGCCTTTGGCTAAATAAATAGCCTAAACCCGCAATTTTGCCCGACAAACCCACTTTTCCTAAGTCCGCTGATGCACAGAAAAACATTACAAAACATAAAAAATTAACGTGGGTCCGCCACCGATAAAGACCCGCCATCTCGATCACCCGCCATCCATCCGATCGCTGCTCCCAGTTCCGAAGATATTCGGCGATTCCGCAAGCCCCAACCCTCCGAAGAATAGCGTCTAGGGGATGGGCAGTATTTCAGCCATACCGAGGATGCGTGTCAAGCGCTCGGTGTGTTCGGAGCCCCCTCCCCCGAAACCGCTTTCCTCCAAAAGCGGTGCGATATTACCGCTTACCACTTGCCCCCTCCCTGCTGACGTCATGCTTATGTCACCTAATGATGTCATCCACCACGTCATCCACCATGTCACCCGCCACGTGATATGCCATGTTAGCATCCGTACCCACTAAACGACAAAAGGACGTCATGCTGATGTCATCCCAAAAAAGCGCCCATAACCCGCCAAAGTCAAAATTTGCGGGTAAAAAGGGTAAATGTAATGTTTTTCACCATTTTCTGTTTGTTTTCTCCGCGCACCTATACATGCAAATTACGTCGAAAACACCATTTTCGATCGTCCAAATCTACCAATCAGCAAGCACAGTGCCCAGCTCGGCCCCTCGACCCACCTGGTCGCCTGTAAGTTGCCCATTTCACTAGGAATACAGGTATTTACCATCAATTTTCTCCCGACCCTGTTTTCTGTTAGTTTCTCTGTAAAATTAGCACCAACACCCACAATTTAAAGGAGAAAACATTGTGTTGCTGCCCACAAATCCTCCATAAGCCTCTGAGGTGCCAAATTCATCTGAAATTGAGCTCGTCCGGCCCTATAAACTCCCCTAAGAACCTCCCACGCTGTCTTTTACCCACAATTGAAGTCCACTGTGCCAAAAAGCCCACTGCTCCTGCTTCTCCAGCTGATATCACTCCACAGAACCTAATTCAAGCCAACAAACCGGTTCTAACTCTGAAAATCCCATGGAAATCTTTGAAGCCATCCTCCTGCTCATTTTTTGCCTACACAGAGCTAGAAGTTCTAATTCTAAAATCAATACAGCTAAGCCATGGAAGGTCCAGTGGCCTTAAACATCACCCCCCTCAATGCACCCCACAAAGAGTTAGAGCATTTGCCTTTGGCTGATAAAGATTACCTAATCCAAGACCTTGAAAGTTTCCAAAACCATCTTCAGGCAGTCTGTGAGCTCAGAAATAGTCACTTGAATCAAGAGGATGTATGTGGTATTTGGGAATCAAACTTGCCCAGATATTACCTCCCCTCTGTGAACATCTTCCCTGAGATCATCTACCTCTGTTTTCAGAACTATGAGCCAACAAACAGAGCAGTTAAAAGTCCATCTCGGACTACTCTTTTCTATATCACTCCTGACTCTATCAACCAGATGCTGAACTTTAAGCTAACACACAACCAGTTTCCTCTTACCATGAAGTACTTGCTGGATGAAGGTCCCAAACTCTCTAGCACAGAAATAGACAGAATTGTCAAAGTATTCATGAGGGCAGATAGCGAGCCCGAGCACCCACCTCCTTTTCATTATGGTTCCTTCACTGAAATGGGTAGGTTAGTGGTTGATATGATATCTTTTGTGTTGGGTTTCAAGACAAGTGAGCACATTGATGAGACCATACTGGTTATGCTGTCTATTTTTACCCCAGGGCAGCCCCCTACTGTCAGGTACAATTATGCCAAATTTATTGCCAATAAGATGCATGACCAATTGTTGAGGCTGGACAGGGAGGGAATCTTCAAATATTCTTCCTATATATATCATCTATTTTTATATTTCCAGCCAGATATCTTCCAATTCCCCATTAGAAAATTGGACCATAGAGGGGAGAGGAGGTCTGTTATTTTTTTGACTCCAATCTTTCATGCTATACACACCTCTCCCTACTCTTATTGTGAGTTTATTGATCTATTTGTGTACCCTGTCTCTTGCCTATTGATGAGAACTCCTCCTCCCAGACTGACACATGATATGAAAAGGATCCTACAGCTCTCCAAGAACTATATAATAGGTGACTGATATTTCTACCAAAAGCACACTACTCTCAGGATATATGGCTGTGAGTTGTGCCCCTACAGGCTGCCTAGATATGTGCCAATGAGACTCTTTGCCTTGGAATATTTTAGGAAATTCATTAACTCAGATCTGAGCCACTTCCACAGCACAAAGAAAAAGGCCCAATTAAAACTCAGAGACCAATTAGGCCCCTTTGTTATGAACAAGAAAGAGGGATGGAAGGATGTTGATAAGCTATTGGGTCAAACATACAGACTCAAGAGAAGCTTTTGGTGGGTACCCTACAACCCATATGGCTTCATCAACATAAGAAGGATAAAATATAGGCTAGCATCCTATGAACACTGTCGCATCCCTGACATAGAAAAATATGCCAACCAAGATGAGTGGCTGGAGGGAACCCTAGTTGAGGAGTTAACTGAAGAAGAAAAAATGGAACAAACCATGAAAGATTTGGAAAAGATTCTTGACTTGGAATCTTGTGGGCAGGTGTCTTTCAAAAAGCCACAGCCAACTGGGGAGAGCTCATCAACTTCCACAACTGCACAACAAGTTGCCCAGGAAAGGACTACACCAGTAACAGGGATAGCAAACGGTAAGGAGTTGGTAGTGCCAGAACAAGAAATCATGGAAGAGCAACCTGCTACTTCAAAGGAACACAACCAAGGGGAAGCCCCTTCATTACAAACACAAGCACCAGAGGTACCAGCGCTGCAGACTCCTCTTCTTGAGGAGAAAAGCAAGAAAAGGGGCCGAGAAGAGACCACACCTGCAAGAACGTCAACAGGTCAGCAAGAGGCCAAGAGGCAAAGAGTAGATCCTCCTGAAGAGGACACTATGGGAGACATTACTGAAAGCCCAAGAGGAGAGAGAGTTGTTAGCCAATAGACTTCTACTAGCTCTCATAGACAAGAAGGAGGGAGACAGCATGGAATGGAAGTCTCCTCCTCAAGGTCACAAGCAAAGAAACCATCAGACATCAAGCAATCATTCAAGGAGATTAAGGCTCAGAATGAGTCATTAAGAATTCAATTGTATGACCACTTTCTTAAGATGACACCCTCCAAACAGCATATACTAATGGCAGCCTATGACATGAAGGAGGAAAAGATGATTTTCAGTCATTTCAAGGCCAATGTTCAACAGCCCCAGTCTGTAGCTAACTACATAAGGAACAATCTAGAGGTCCTTGCCAAGGACATTCACCCAATGGATAAAATCGAATTAAACAAGCAAATAGGTGAAATGGTCTATGCCACACTGGCAAACAAAGCAATGCTGGCCCACCAATTGAAAGAGTCACTGAGTAACACATCTGCTCAATTGGACTTAGGGAAGATCTCTTCTCTAGCCAAAGACAACCGCATAAAGACTCTGGAGGAAATAATTGTTGAGTTGGGACATGATCCCAAGGATTCCAAGGCCACCAAGGCATTAATAAAAAAGAAGGAGGAGGATATTGTTGCCCTTAGAAAGCAGTTGAAGCTGCTTGTAACCATGCATCCCCAAACAGCAGAGCTAGCACAAGAAAAGGCAGAAGAGGATGTCATGGATCTATTAATGAGAATGAACCGAAGGCTGATCCAGACAGAGCAAGAGCTGGAGAAAGCATTGAAAACTAAGAAGGGAGAGTCAACCTCCCAGCCACCCCAAACAACTCCAATGATTGTCTCTGCTTCCCCCACAGACACAACAACAATTCCTCCCACTAAACCACCAGTGAAAACAGGTACTGAGACCATAGATGGTACAGCAGCAACCACAAGAGAGCCTGAGACCAGCATGAAAATGGAGGAAATGATGAAGGCAGTGAAAGAGCTAGAAGCTCAAATGTCAAAGCTCAAAGAGACAAAAGAAAAACTAGCCAAGCTAGAAGTGAGCTATGACAAATAAAAAATGACAGTAGCAGAGAATACCAGAGAAGTGAAGGCCTTGGAGAACAAGGTGAAAACACTGGAAGAGGATCTCACCTTACATAAAACTCTGATAGATATTAAAATGATTTTGTGGACTAAGATTGGCCAGTCCATTACTGACCAATTGAGGTCAATTCAGACAATGTATGAGAAAATGGAATTAATAGACAGGGCACAAGAACAAATACAAAGGGCCTGGGCATCATTAGGAAATATGCCTGATCAGGCCAATGCACTTATCCATTTTTTGAACACCAATACCAAGGAACAATTAGAAGCTTTAGAAATCAATGACAGGACAAGCACCATTTTGACAATAAAGAAGGTGCTAACAATGAGGACTCTTATATAGACTCTGGAAAGCAGGTGTCAGGAGATGCAGATGGATATTAATACCTTCACAGAGAAATTGACAAGGTTGCAGCAAAGGGGTTTACCCAGTCTAGTAACAAGCAATCAAAAGTTGCTATCTCATCAGCAATATGCTCATCGGGTGAACATGTATGTGACAAATTAGACCACTCAATCGTCCAGCAGCTCAGAAAACACAGGACCCCCTTCTGGACAAAGCTTGTATGACAAATTGGAAGGATTATTTTTCATAGAACATGAAATAAATCATCTGTTTGAGGCCAAGCCAATTTTTTATAAATATACTGAAGCTGATGAGATACTAATAAAGATACAAAGACACCAATTTCCCACAGAACACTGGTGGAAAACTATGTTGGAAGTTTTGCCTAAGTAAATCCGGATCATTTTTGCCTGTATAGCTGGTCAAAGGGGAAGACACGTGGCAGAGGTAAATGAAGGAGCTCATGCCAGTATCAGGACACACTAAAGATGAATCCAGAGCAGGTAACAGATCAGGACAACAACGCGAGAAAGCAAAGAAAAGACATAACTGCTAGCTGAATTCCAGGGTGAAAAGTCTAAAATATCTTGTCAGTAAAACAGCCAGCACAACTACAATAACTCTTTCCTTCATTTCTGCCTTTATTTCTATGACAAAGTAGCTAAAGGAAGTTATTACTCCTTATCTTATCACTAAGATATTTTGTAGACTCTCTTTTTGTATAAATACCCCCCCAAAGAATGTATTCAAGGTTGGTGATTCTCCCATTTGAACTACACTGTAACTCGGATATTGATTAATACAAAGGGCGTTGAAATGCATTGTTGTTCGATCTTCTGACTGTGGATGTGATGATGTTGGACTCTGCTACAGAATTCCTGTGTCTTTCTTTGGCTCAATAAGTTATTCTAACTATGTTTGGTCTTTTCTATGTTTGCAAGTATCATCTATGTTTCATAATCTTAACAACACGGAAAAAGAATAGCCCAGAACTTGTTTAAATACACTATGTGTTCAATTCCTGCTGTTATCTATGTTTTCCTCACAATTAGTTCAAATAGAAATTCTTAAATGCTTCTATCTCTGCTAATTCTCTCATTTTGAACATTCTCAAGGAATCCTTCACTGCTCCTTGGAAGTTTTCAAGAACCTTCCCTCTGCCACTAGGATAAAGGATCCTTGACTGCCCTTTACCCCTTGGCCTACATCCCATCAATCACTGGCTTTGATATTGTTCCAAACTGATTATCTTGCTCTGTAGTATTGCCTATCATCACAAAAACACACTCAGCAGTCCACTGCCATAAACTCCATTTCCTAATGGAATTAAACCTATCAGACCTACATCCTACCTCTGCTTGAAATCACCATACAAACCTATTCAAATACACAACTCTGCACATCATAACTAGCATAAAACTTCGAATAAACAAAGTTAAAACATATAGAGAGAGCCCTCTCTGGATGCAGTTTCGCTAGAAATTGCATCTAAAAGACTGGTTAGTGGTTACCTCAGCCATATTCCCTTTTCTCAACAAGTTTTGGGGAACAACCTGAGTGATAACACTTTTAGGTATGATGTGCCTAGGGATGGAGTTTGATTCCTCCTCTAGGAATAGTTGATAATGAGCTAAGATTTGAGTAGTGATGGTCGGCTAGTGGGGGAGGGAGTTTTTAAAAGTAGTTATATTCTTGGCAATCTATATGGCCCAGCAAGTAAGTAAAGGGAGGTTCTTTGTTTTTCCTGAGGATACAGTGGACCACAATCCCTCCGAGGCTTCCCGAACAGTTGTACCCTGCCATAGTGGGAGCGAGGGTATTTGAGAGTGAATAGAAGTTGATAGCTCTCCTATGTGTGGGCATGTAAGGAAGAGATGATCCACTATCTCATTGTCCAATTTACAAACGCTGCACAAAAAGGTTCCATGAAATGATCTTTTGATCATATTTTCTCCTGTTGGGATTTTGTGTCTTAGGATAGTCCACATGAGGAGCCTCAACCTGGGGGGTGATTTTAATTTCCATAGACTTTTCCAGCAAGGTTCACACAACAGAGGTTTCAATGGGTTCATAAGAGTTATATAACCCACTTTTGGTGTATATTTCCCATGCTTCGCATGTGCCCAGATTAGCTCATCCTCCCCTTCCTGTATCCTCATATGGGATTCCGTGAGGGCCTTTGTATATTCTTTCTAGAGTTGTTTCCATTGTTGGGGGATATGTAATTCCCATCCAGATTTCCATGCTTGTTGCAAAAAAGTGGAACGATCATTGTCCGCTACATGGCTAAGAAGAGAGATGCCTCTCGAAATGAGGTATGTTCTAAGCTCCTGTGGGAGTTTGTGAGCATTCCCACATCCAATCCAAGGATAAATCCCTATTTTGACAGTGTCTCCCCACTTTATGCTCCAATTAAGGCCATCCCTGATAAGGGGCATTGCTTGTAGGACTGCTTTCCATATTTTTTATTTTCTGTCTTGTATCCATTGGGGTTGATGAAGCCAATCCATGATGTTTGAAGGAGTTATGTATTTAGAGATAGCCACCTTAGTCCATAAGTTGTGCAATGTGATTAGCTACCACCCTAGTTTTTTTGCCAGGGTTGTGGAGAAAGTGTCGAGACTTTTGATTCCCCATCCTCCCCATTTCTTTGGGAGTGCTAGGGATTCCCAATTGGACCATGCAAATATCCTCCCCAACTGTTTCCCTTTTCATAGAAATATGTAACATAGAATTTTTATTCTGGCCAGTATTCCCTTTGGTATCCATGCTAAAGACATACAGTATAATGGAGTTGCTTCCAACACTACTTTTATGAGTATCAACCTTCCTTCTCTTGATAAGTATTCGTGGTAACAGATGTTTATCCTTTTTTCCATTTTGGTTATAAGCTAGATCCAATCAACATTCTTATATCCAAGGGGATTTAGTCTACACCCTAAATATTTTAGTCCCTCATCTAGATGCTATAGGTTATAAGGGAATCTTCGCAAGGCATACTAAATCTCAAATGGTGAACATCCTATAGCCATTATGGTGGACTTTTCATCATTAACCAACATGCCTGTGGCTGCTAGGAAGATAGTGAAAGAGTTTAGAAGAGCAGTCACGTAACCAATACTCCCATTTAGGAAGAGCAGCGCATCATCTACGAAGAGAAAGTGTGTCAATGTGCATCCTTCTATGATGCGGATCCCCCTAAGCCTACCTTGTCGGTGTTCCTCCTTTATTATGCGACTAAGTCCTTCCATGATGAGTAAGAAGAGAAGCGGGGATAGTGTGAATCCTTGCCTGGCACCTCCTTCAGAGTGGAAGAAAGGAGAGGTGACTCCATTTATAAGCACATTGAATATTACATTAGTAATACAACACATAATCCATCTGTTACACTGAAATTTGTCACCATGACTATCTGCAGTTAATATGGCTCCATCAATAATCATATTATCCTCCTTGTCAAGCCTTATACCTCTGCTCTCCACGTCAAACTTCAAAAAAGAGAGAAAGTCATTAAAAAACATGTTTATCTCTGGGTACGCAGGTTCTCTCTACCTTGCCTACGTGTACGCATCCCAAGCTCATTGTACTTGCGTACTTGTACGCTCTGTAAGCCAAGGGATGGGTGCGTACTCCTCTAAAGGTAAAAAGGCGCGAGTTTCATCTTAAAAAAGTTACTTGTGGTCACTTCTAGAGCTTTCTAGAAGAGTGTTTGACGTGTATTGAGCGCCTCCAGATGGTTCATGCATCCCTATGATAGAGGTACTTATCCCATCAAGAGAGGAGCTACCCCATCCAAAAGAGGGAGTATCCCATTGATGTTGGAACTGAATAACTTCCTCTAGAACACTATAAATACAGGCCTTGGGCAGAGGAGGGGAGGTTGAAAGCTAAACATTCCAAAGGGTAGATGCTGCTGGAATTAGGACTTCCATTGTTAACTTGTGAGGAGAGATTACCATCCTTGCTTGTTGCCATATTGGAAGTGGGTGAGCTTGTCAAAGTAGAGGAAATCTCTTGTTGGACCCTGGGAGGAGCTTGCACAACACCAAGGCTCAGGTTGTAATGGTTCCTTTTTTGTTTCCTAAATACAAATAAGTCCATTCTTCTCAATGATTTGTTGTTAATGAATTATTTCATGTACTCCTTGGTCTATATGATGAATATGCTTTGTTTTTATGAAATATTCAGGTGTTATGTAATCGTTTGTCTTGTTAGTGTATGCAGGTCTTAAAGTGAAGGAGGAGCTCATCTGGATCAGCAAGGCTGGACTGCTACAACAAGCGTTGGACCTAAGGTAAGATCGAAAAACACTTGGTTTCTCATAGAATAATGTATATTTAGAGAAGGATTGCTCTTGTTTGTTCTGTTTGTCACTAGAGAGTCTTAGACTCCTAGGGAGGTTAGATTTATCCGTAAAAATAACTCTTTCCGCATGACAAATTGGCGACTCCGCTGGGGAATCCATTAATGTGATTGATTTTTCCTTTTGAGTATTACTTTGATCTGAAAAGAGTCTTGTTTCTTTTGTTTTTTGATTGCTTGACTGTGTTTTTGGGTGGCTTAGCTTAGAGTCAAGTTAGAATTTAGTTTTTCTTCATTTTGCAGTAGTACGCACCCTGTGAGTTAGACACAGTGCGTACCTGTATGCATTGTATCTTTACACACAGAGTGTAGGCGCATCTAGTTAAATAGGCTGCCTGCGTACCCTGTTAAAATTGAGAAAACTTCCTTTTCATCACTTTTTTCCTTTTAGATTTTGTTTTTCTTAGTCTTTACTACCCAGATCCACTGGTTGACTGTCAAAAATCTTCACCTACACTTGTTCCATTAGTGTCGAAAGTTTTAGTGAAATTCATTGAGATTTTAACCTTAGGGTTTCAATTTTTATTGGTCCTGTAGTGACTTTGGGTTTAGAAGTTGCAAAGCCTTAGATATCTCTGGTTTTGTCAGTCTTCTTAGGAGTCGGACCAGTCGTAAAGTCTACCTGAGTGAGCAACCTACCTTTGTGTTGCCTCTTTGCAAAATTTCGATATAGCTTGTTCATTTAAAGTT
>APFE030226353.1:50080-65348 GCA_000404065.3 Pinus taeda | reverse complement strand
TTCTGGGCCTAGTTCACCTCGAACTTCACCCCAAACGTCTGCTGTAACTACTGCGGCCTTTGTTCAATCCACCCCACCTATTTCTGGAGTATCAGCAGCTCCAGTTTCTATTGCTCCTGTATCAACTTCTCAGGCCTCTTTACCTTAGTCTAGATCCACAATCCAGACTCTGGTTTCAATTCCTATAGGACAACCTAGGCCTAGTACGTTTGTCACAAGTCAACCTCAATTTACTTATCAACCGTACCAGGGACAGTGCCAATTCGGTCCTGTTGTGCAGAGCCCGACTTATCAATATCAACCGTACCTTGGGTATACTTATCAACAACCTCAACAACCCCAGTATGGTCCGCTTAATCCTAGTTTTCCAGGAGGATATAATATCCCAAATGCAAATCCAATACCAAGTTATCCTAGATATCCTCCTCCTAGGGTTGGTCTTATGACCCCAAGTTTTCAGGATCCGAACCATCAGTTACCGTTTATAACAACTTTGGATTTACCTAACTTATCGCGCCTTACAAACGATCCCATTAATTATCTTCTGTTTTGGCCGCCAATGCCGAATAAGTTGCTCAGTGATATACCAAAGTTTGAGAGGAAGTCAGGAGAAGATACGTCTAATCATGTGATGACTTACCATCTCTGGTGTGCATCGAATTCCATTATAGATGATTCAATTCATCTTCGTCTTTTTCAACGCACTTTGATTGGCCTTGCAGCCAACTGGTACATTAAGTTGCCACGAGGCTCTTTTTACAATTTTAGTCAGTTAGCCACTTCTTTCCTTACTCATTTTTAGCTTCCAGTCCGATATGACAATGGAACGAAATTATTAACTTCATTAAAATAATCAACGTCCACATATATTACAAACCATATTCATGAATGGCGACATCGACGTCAAATTGTTGTACAATTATTACCAGCCACTTCCGAAGAGGAAAAACATTTATTATACTTAGCTCAATTAGATGAGAATCAACATAATGCTGCATTAGCTGTCGAAACTCATGCCAAAAGGATTAAAGCTCAGTATGATCGGAATGTTACACCCCGTAATTTTTCTGAAGGAGACGTAGTCTTACTTTACGATCAAGCAAACGATAGGCTAGGGGCTGGCAAATTTGTACCCATGTGGCATGGTGCGTATATTTTCAAGTGAAATCTGGCAAAAGGGGCCTATGAATTAGAAGATTTTGATGGTGTCTCTTTAGGTAAACCTAGGAATGGGCTTTATCTAAAGCGATATTATGCTTAAAAGATTAGTGTGAAGATTTTTTAGACTAGTTTCTTTCTAAGTTTGGTGTGTTTTTATATTAGGAATGTGTGCTTTACTTCAGAGAGTGTTTTTCATTATTATTCCTACTTATGTTTATTTTACTCTTGATATTACAGATGTCGATGCCTCTCCAAACATACATTGGTTTTGTTGATGGCGCTTGTCATAGTACATAGAACATCTCTTCTGCAGCTTGGGTTATCTATTCGCCCTCTGACGAGTTAGTATCTATGCATGGGTTAAGCCTCAGTCAAACAACAAACAACATTGTAGAATACAGTGCAGTGATTGAGTTATTATCTGAATCCATTGCATTTGGAATTCGGAGTTTTCTTGTTAGATTAGATTTGGAACTCATTGTATTATAGCTTAATAGAGTTTATGCCATTAGAAATTCAGTGTTATTACGATTATTTTTGAGAGTCGATATTTTGGAACGAGAATTTGATTACATCTAATATCAACACATTCCAAGATATTTAAATACATTAGTAGATGCAGTTGCTTCTCGAATGTTAAATAGACATTTTCATTAAATCAAACAGTAAATTTAAAAACATCCCATAACATGTTTTGCAATATAACCAATAATAGTAATATAGCATAGCATAGGAGTGTGTCAAAATATACATCGTCTTCGATCATAGGTTGAAAAACACCTTATGATCAGCAAAAATGATAGCACAAAAAGTCCAAAAATGAGTCTACAAGACAATCATCCTATCACTAGTGATGATCATGATAAGACACCACTACTCGGACCACCCTACAAAGGAACCTCCTAAAAGGTCCTGGGACCGCAATCACATAATTTTGAAGTCGAAGAGGAATGTCATCTATGCTGGTATCTGGAATATCTGCTATCAAGCGCTCTAGGTGACCCTCCAATTCGGCCAAGGTCTCTGCTGATTGGTCCTGTGGGGCCGATGCTGCGGCAGCGTGCTGTCTTCAATCATAAGGCTGGAGAGCGGCTGGTCACCATGGGCCCACATCTGCATTTAAAAAAATTTTACTATTAGTTTTGGGGCGATTTAAAAAACAAAAAAAATATATATAATTTGAAATGTTGAAAACAATTTTACCTCTATCATCCCATTGCTCTCCTAGTGGAAGAGTCATGTCGAGATCACCACAATAATCCATCCCAGCATATGGAAAATCCTGAATCACAAAGAGTTGGTTCTCTAACCAACAAAAATACTCGGGTGTGAACTGAACAACCTCGGTACCCTCCTCAGGATGGTTGGCCATGACTGCAACCCAATGTATAACCCTAGGATCTCGGGGAAGTCTAGCCTCAACAGTAAGTTGTTGTGGAACTAGCATAGGTACCCTCTCTAGGTCAAAGCTGACAACTAAATAACCATATCCAAAGTTCTTTAGATGTCCATTCTTTGCCCTAGTCAATTCACCCTTCACATTGGCCAATACAACATCACACCAGTTGAAGATGGTGCCTTGGAAGTAGTCTACTGCCATGTGCATCTGGGAACCAATAGCTAGATGCAATGCTACACTCCCGCAGAGTCTGGTAACAGTAAAGGCGATCACTTTTAGTTTAGGACGGGAGATAGTTTTAACCTCTATCCGTTTGTCCGCAGTTTGGTTATTACAAAACTCTAGTCGGAGACTAACGACAGATTGGCCACCTGGCCTAGATCCGAACAGAGATAATTCCTCGCCTCGCTTGGGCAAGCTAGTCAAAAATTATATGTCGTTCGGCTCGATTTCGAGCCGGTTGCCACCAATAATGAAGCACTGTCCTGCGTGCTCCACCTGTCCACCAACCATTGTACAAAGTATACTTGTGCCCTCATGCCAAGTATGGTCCAAAATTTAAATAGCCTGCATGCTCTCAATGCCTATAATGAAGGTGGATGAAGTAATGCAGCTTGATCCACATCCTCGTGCTCTCTTTCCCACCAAACAAGCATCTTGTGTACCTACATTGCAAAATAAGTGTTTTAGAACATTTCAATTCCAAATCTATGGGGCAAAAATGAAGAATTTAGGGTTTTAAAACCGCTTTCGTGGGGTTCGCACCCATCCTTTTAGAGACAATGCGTAGTTGTGCACTTCTCCTTAAGGACAGGTGCGGCACCTCGAATTTTACTTGTGCATGGAAAAATCAGGTGCGCAGGGGCCACATGGCACACCTACGCAACTGCTGTGGGCGATTTTTTGCCCTAATTTTCCTCTAAAAATCAATTTTTAAAGCCTAAAATAAAATTTTAAACGGATGAAATGCAGGTCAGGAACGATGTGGATTACTTGGAGAAAATAGTTCTTGATTCTAGCGATAAAATTTTCCACAATCTCCACAGGAAGTTTTCTTACCAAAAGCTGTTACTTTTTACTCCAAAGCCAAACAGTGAAAATGAACTTGTAAAAGCCCTCTTTATAAGATTTTTTGAATAAATAAATTTAATTTATTTATTGTTTACTTTGAAAAGGTCACTTTTGGTACATTTTTATTATCTTTAAAATAGATATGAGTAATGTTTGCAGTTTTTGTGCAGAATATTGGGTATTCAGGTGAAATTGGTCATTTTCAACAAAAACACATAGGAGTCCTCTTTAAGCTCTTTTCTGACTTGTAAAATATGAAAATATTGCCGAATTTTTCTTTTTAGACTCGTTAAAACGGAATTAAAAAGACAGTCCATTTACAACTCTTTTTTGACCATATAAACATGAAAATATTGCTCGAATTTTTTCGTTTCGAGTTCAATATTGGTAATAAAACGATGTGTTTTCGATCACTTTTTTTACTTTTTCAGATTGAAAGCACTAATTATGAAAAGTACTTCTTGATCGTAATGGTCAAGCAGTTCTCTCAAGTATTATTTTATACTTTTTCAGGCTTGGGAGACACAAATTTACGAAAAAGGACAACCATGGAGTTTTCTTAAGTTTTTCTTCTAACTCCCTAAATTGAAAAAACCGGGTTTCTTCCTATCTTGTGGACTCATTTTTTTTTTTTTTTTTTTCCCAATATTTTAAAACATTTATTTTTTTTTTATTTAAAATTAACAGAAAGGACCTGTTCAATTACAAACAGATACGAACCAACTCCTTCTAGGTTTGAAGCTTTAAACTAATTTGGATATCCCAAAGTGATTGATCTTATAACCAAGAAAAATGTTATCCTCCTCAAGTTGTCAAAAATAAAGAGGTACTTGCCAGAAATGGTGGGAAAAGAGAGAAAAATGAACCTGTTTGTTATACTTTGTGTTTGAAAAACTTTCCATCACTCTTGAACACGACACTTTTATTCACCTAGGTTGGGAAATCCTTTACCTAATAGTTATTCAAGCCACATTGAAAGTCTTCAGCCAGTTTCCGGGTATTAGCTTTAGGTCAACTGTCACCAAGCCATCTGCAGTGTCATTATGTTTTCAAGAGGTCTATGCAAATAAACCATTCACCTACAAAATATCTGTCATCCATCTTTGACCATCCCTGAGTTAGTTCTTGCCAAATATATTTCTTCAGACTTGATCTATGATTTCATGTTATGGGCTTGCTTATGACAGATCGCTTTCTATCGACTCCGACTCATTATCTAGAAACATGATCTAGAAATCGTCAGTACCTTGGAATCTACAGGCCTCAATGGCAGGTTTCTCGCCTTTGATGACAGGTTGCATCATTGACCTTCGATCAAAAGATTTTGTGACGTATTCGATATTGACTCATTCATTCACATTTCATGGATTGTACTGAGGAATTTGAGGGCCATTGACATTACTGGTGGTTCCTCTCACACTTGTTAACAGTTTACATCATTGACTGGTAATCAAGTGGTTTCTACCATGTTCAACTTCAACACATTCATTTACATGGATAGAATCGTACTAGTTCGGGAAGTAGAAATGAAGACCCTGGATCTAGTTTCCACCGTCCAGGCTGCGAGGAATTGTTTTATCATTATATAGTGGACTATTCATAAATAGATGGTTGCGCCCATACTGTGTCCATATGTTCCTACTTGTGATGTAATACAAAATCATTCCTGTATCAGAACAGTTTTAGATAGTTCTTAGTCAGTTTTTGATCTGAGTATGGGAATTCCTACCTCAGCGATGATATTTTCACCTATATATATTTTTTGTTGAGTGTTTTTACAGGTTCCGACTGAGGTATCCACAGGAAGATCCTTGAAATTATAAATTCCTTCACTCTTCTTAGATGATCAAAAACCATCCTCATCTATTAGAGACTTCGCACTTTAGGGGGAAATCTATTACACAAAAAATTGTCACCATGACTTTCTACAATTTGTGTGAGTCCATCAACACTCATACATACCTCCTTTGCAAGTCTTAAGCCTCGGCTCTTCATTTCAAACCTTGAAAATGGGAGAAAGACCTTAAAAATATCTCAAATCATGGTTTCGCACTTTCTCCTAGAATTGCCTGCGGTGCCGCACCCAATGGTCATGTTTCTTGCAAACCTGATTGCTCTGTCTGTTAAGTGATGGGTGCAAACCCCTATAAAAGTTAAAAAGGTGTGAGTTCATTTTTAAAAACTCATCTTGGGTCACTTTTGGATGCTTCTAGAAGGAATATTTCACTGGCAAGTCCGCTCCACCTTAGTTCATCCATTCCATAACTAAGGTAGCTAACTCCATAATATGAGGTGCTTATCCCATTGAAGGAGGAACTTATCCCTTCAATGGTGGACCTACAACTTCCTCCATTTAAACCATAAATTCAGGCATTGGGCTGGTTGTAGGAGAGGTTGAAAGCTGAAGATTCTTGAGGGTAAATGCTACTGGAAATTACACTTCCTTTTTGAGCTTGTGAGAGGAGAGATCACATACCTTTCATTTCATTTGGGAAGTGAGTGAGGCTTGTCAAAGTAGAGGAGACTCCTACTGGACCCTTGAAAGAGCTTGTGCAACATCAAGGCAAAGGTTGTAAGGTTCTTTTATTCATAAAGTTAATACAATCAAGTTTTGTTTTTCTAATGACTATCTCTAATGGTTTATTTTATGAGCTCCTTGATCTTCATAATGAACATGTTTTATTATAATATCTTTGTAGGTGTTCTTTGATGTGTGTTTGTTTGTGTATGCAGGATATTAAAAAGGAATTGCTTGAAGCTATTGAAACAAAGCTACCACAAACAAGCGTTGGACCGAGGTAGGGTCTATTACACCTCTTAGTTTTCATTTATGAATTGAAATATGTTTAGAGAAAAGTAGATTTGTTTGTGCTCCTTGTTGCTAGATATCATTCGATACTAGGGAGATCGATCTTGTCCGCAAGAACAATTTATCCGGCCAACAAGGTGAAGGTACAATTGTGTTTCAGAGGGAGGATGGTACTCCTCTCACCCTATCTACTGTTAAGTATGTACCTGGCTTGAAAAAGAATCTTGTGTCTATTGCTATGCTAGAAGATAAAGGCTATGATGCAGTCTTTAGTAAAGGAAAATTTTTCCTAAGTCATATCAGCACTGGACAGACCAAGCGAATTGGGATTCAAGTAAAGAATCTCTACAAGCTAGAGGTAGAAGACTATGTTGCACTGAGTTCCAAAGAAGAAGTGGTGCAAAGCCAAGATGTTGGTGAGCTGTGGAATAGAATACTGGGCCACTTGAATCACGGGGCCTTGAAGATCATGCAGCAAATTTCTACTGGCTTACCCAAGGGAAAACTAGAGCAAATAGACACATGCAAAGGATGCACCCTAGGTAAGTATGAAAAATCCTCCTTTCAGGATCGGGATAGTAGAGCTGGAGCAATCCTGGAGTGAGTTCACTCAAATGTTTGCGGACCATTCTCTACAACCTCCATCGCTAAGCAAAGGTACTATGTTATTTTTATTGATGATTTTTCTCGTAGATGTTGGATCTAATTTATGCAAAAGAAGGATCAAACCTTCTTGAGCTTTTGTGAATTTAAGGCCTCCGTAGAGAAAGAATCTGGAAAGAAAATAAAAGCCTTGCATAGTGACAATGGTGGAGAGTATGTTTCCCTGCAGTTTAAAGACTTCTACACTGCAGAAGGAATTAAAAGGGAACTGACGGCACCCCATAACCCATAACAAAATTGGGTGGCCGAAAGGAAGAATAGATCTATTGTGGGAGCAGCTTAGGCAATGTTGCCTGACCAAAGCCTACCACTTCATATGTGGGATAAGGCATGCAATACAACAATGTATCCTCAAAATAGAAGTCCTCATCGTATCTTGGGGATGAAGACACCTATAGAGGCTTTTTTGGGAAAGCGACTAGATGTGAGCCACTTCTGCATCTTTGGATCATCAATTTACTGTCATGTGACCAAAGATGCTTGGAAGAAGCTAGACCCAACATCTGAGTTGGGGATACTTGTGGGGTACGTTGATACACCCCACAACTATCATGTGTATCTGCCTACCAGTCAGAGCACCGTAGTGTGCAGGGATCTGAAGTTCAACAACAAGAGAGCCATGTGGGAGCTCAAGTTGCATGGTGATTAGGATCTTTTAGTTCCAAAGGATGAGGAGCTTCTTGATGATGTGGATCAGCCACATGCAAAGGATCCAGTAGTGGAGACCACCACTCCTAGAGAGTCTTCTAGAGACGAGCGGAAACTCTAGCGTGAAGCTGACAAATTGATGCTCAATGTGAGAGAGAATGTGGGGCACCCATCCTCTCAGTGTAGATAGAGGATATCTCCTAAGAGATACACTGGCTACATGGCCCTGGTTGGGGAGTGTGTAGATACCAAACCTTCTTCTTTTCAGGAGACAGTGCAGCAACCAGTTTGGGTTGATGCAATGGTAGAAGGGTACGATTCTATCATATGGAACAGTGTGTGGGATGTTGTTCCTAGACCTCGGGACAAGTTAGTGGTTAGTTCTCGATGGCTTTACAAGGTAAAGTAGGTAGCCGATGGAAATGTTGAGAAACACAAGGCAAGACTGGTGGCCCGAGGTTTCTCATAGGTTGAGGGGATCGACTACGATGAGACCTTTTCTCCCATAGCAAGGTACTCATCTATCAGATCGATTCTAGCTCTATCAGCTCAAATGGGTTGGAAGATCCATCAAATAGATGTGAAGACAGTGTTCCTCAATGGGAAGATTGAGGAAGAGGTATACATTGAGCAACTCGAAGGATTTGAGACCTTCAATCGTGAGTCGCATGTTTGCTGACTCAAGCGAGTACTGTATGGGCTGAAGCAAGCACCCTGTGCTTGGTATACCAAGATCGAAAACTATTTCGCTGGATTGGGATTCCCCAAGATTGAAGTAGATGTGAACCTTTACCACATCTTGGTAGAAGGTAAGCCATTGATTATTGTACTTTATGTCAATGATCTAATTTTGATAGGTGATGATCAGCTGATCAAACCTTGCAAGGAGGACCTTGCAAGAGAGTTCAGGATGAAGGACTTGGGCCTCATGCACTACTTTCTAGGCATGGAAGTGTGGTAGAAATATGGGGAAGTATTTTTGTCTCAAGGCAAGTATGCCAATGAGATACTCAGGCACTTTCACATGGAGAAGTGCAAGCCCATGTAGACTCCTCTAGCTGGAAACTAGAGGAAGGAGGATGCTACTTCAGCTGAGGTAGTAGCTGCTATTGTTTATCGGTAGCTGGTGGGTTCACTCATGTATATGGTGAACACATGACCCAACTTATGATTTGCGGTGAACTAGCTGAGTCAATCTATGGTTCAGCCTACCAAGCTGTTTTGGAAGGTAGCAAAGCATGTGCTGAGATATCTCAAAGGCACTACACATTACACATTATGGTATAGACAGACAGAGGGAGTGAAGCTGCAAGGCTTCGTGGATGCGAATAGGGTAGGTAGTCCATCAAACTGGAAGAGCACTTCTGGAGGAATCTTCAACCTTGGTTCAACTGTAGTTTCTTGGTACAACAGGAAACAGAGAATAGTTGCACTTAGTTGAGTAGAGGTTGATTACATGGTTGCTAGTCAGGCAGCATGTGAGGCCATTTAGATGCGGAAGATTCTAGTGGGATTTTTAGGTCAGATGATGGATCCTACAGTGATATACTTTGATAATTAGAGTTTCATAAAACTCTTTTAGAATCTAGTGTTTCATGATAGGTCCAAGCATATAGATATCCGTTACCATCATCTACAGGACTGTGTGGTCAAGAGGATCATGATGTTGCAGTATGTTTCGACCGACGAGCAGGATGCAAATATTTTGACTAAGGCATTGTCAAAATGCAAGTTAGAGTTCCACAAAGATAGGATCAGGGTTACTGATAATCCCTTTCTTATTGAGAGGGAGTCTTGAAAAGTGTGCAACAAGAAATGCTAAAAATAGAAAATGCTAAAAATAGCACTAGTATAAATAGCCCAGCTATAAATAGAAATTTAGCCATTGGATATTTTAGCAACAATGGGTGAAAAGTGAAAGTGCTAAAAATAGCTTCTCTAAAAATAACATTTTTGGATCCCTTCTTATTTTAGTTAGTCCCTAGACTAAACATAGGAAGAAAAATTTGAATTTGATATCAATAGGAGTTTGAAAATTAATTAATTAATTCATACTGAGTTAATTAGTTAAGGAAAATCAAACTTGAAGTCTATGTGGGGACATGCAACAATTTCTCCATTAATTGAAGAATTTAACCTTCAATTAAAGAGATAAGGATGAGTTGTAATTAGTTGACTTAGTTTAAATTAGTCAAGTCCAATTAGATTAATTTAACAATTTGTTAAATTAATGAGAGTTTAGTTTGTTAATGCTTTCATGCATGTAACTACTGTATTTCAGATAACTGAGTATTCACTCATGGATAACTCATGCATGTTAGTTCATTCATAGACCCAGTTGAGATCATATGGAGGGACTGTGTACTATCAGTTGCTAGGATATTCCTTGGTGAATATTCCTTGCATGTAGAAGGAATATTATTCCTTGAGGATTGCGCAGTTGGACTTGATGTTATAGTGAGTGTGTTGAGCCCAATTCACACATGTGATATCATTGGACCCCAATCAAAACTGCGCAATGAAATAGGAGGCTTGGAGGGCTTGAGGAAGATATATTCTACATCTATTGAGTCTGGGAGTGGTATTGTTTTATTACAGAGAGAGTAGGATAGCTTGAGAGCTGATTCTTTTTGTAACTTGAACAAGATTTTCACTTGTATGATAATACAGAGTTGGGGGTTTAGGCTGGTGCTTTCCCTAGTGATATATCTTCTGTGTTATGGTTGATTACTTCTCATTCTCAGTTATATCTGTTCATGCTTGATGATGCTCATATCTGTTTAAGCTTCTGAAAAGTTTATGGTAGAGGTAGATCTAGTATTATGCCTTAGGACATTGCATATATCAGTTAATCTATAGGTGAAAATTCTACAGTAGTAGCAACAACACAGATAGAAGGAACCACAACCGTGCCCGTTGAAGAGATCGAGGAAGGTCAGGAAATGCCCACGAAGCAGGACATACAGGGGGAGGCTAAGATAGAGGAACGAATGGACCCTACACCAAAATCAACCCAACTCAAGGGGTCGCGTGTCCAGTAGAAGCCAACTGCACAGAAAAAGACAAAGGCAACAACAACCTCCAAGGGAGACCTTGTTGACATGGGAAAACCAGTTTGAAGTGCCACCAAGGATGCTTTCGAAGAATTGATGACAGAGCAGACAACTGTGTTGGGGGTGTTCAGAGTGCACTTGTAGGCATTACAGATGTGACTCCCAGGAATGATGACAACACACCTTCCAGAAGGTGCATCCGAAGCTGAGCAATTGTTGCGCACCCACACAATGAACACTTTAGTGTTACCAGAAGGCACAGTCTTAATAGAAGCTAATGGTGACATGAGAGGCTGGGGGTTGAATTTGGCCTCCCTTCCTAGGGAAACCCTATACCAACTACAAGATGGGGTACCTACTGAGCTTTGTGCCAGGGAGGGCCGCACCCTCCAAGTCTTGAGCGAGCAGAAGTTAAATTTAGAACATCTCAGCCTAAAGCACGACAACCTAGTCGCACAAAACTAGGGATTAGAACACGTCGTGGAGGAGGCCTGTAGCAACATACTAGAGTCGGCCGTGCCAGTGGCACTACCTATAATTGAAAAGATTCACCAATTAGCAGCTGGAGTCTAGAAGACCTAGGAGGAGGTCATGAAGGTTCAGTTGGATCTGAACTAGCAGATCACAGAGCTGCAACTGAAGGCCCAACACTCTACACCCCCAAAAGTCAAAGAGAAATGCCACCGCACAATTCAATTAGGGTTAGAAGTGATAGAGAACGTTGTACAAGACTTCACAGTATTGTTGGATTAGTCCCTCTTCACGCTCACTTCACTGCTAGAAGACCCAATGCTACAACAGTTAGAGACAGAAGCAAGGGAGTTATAGGAGGCCTATGACAATGTCTGGGGGACCACGCAGACGGTTGCCCTTACTTAGCGACTGGACAAAATGAGGGAAGCATAGGCTCTAAAGGAGCAGGTGGATGCCGCGAGACAAAAGGAAGCAGGGCTTAAAGCATGCATCCAACCTTGGCTCAAGGAAGCATTCACAGTCACTGCCATGATCGAGGGGAAGCTAGCCCAAATGCAAGAGACATGTGCACTAAGGCAAGAAGGTGCCTTTGACAATGATGCATCGGAGAGTCGTGCACAATCGATACAGCGGACGGTGGAGGAATGTGTGGCAAATGTGAGCGAAGCGTAGAAGTTGCTGGATGGACTTCGAGCAAATATCAACGCACCAGTCGAGTGACTCGAGATGAGTCATGATGATTGTGTTGGGAGCCTGTTGGGTAGCGGATCCCCCCATAGTGGGTTTTTGGGGCTTAAAGCTGAGTTTTGTTCAATGTAACGTAAAGACCCTGCAAAATGAAGGCACAGAGAATGAGAGTCTAAGGTTGTCATCCCTAAAATATTGTGATTTAATATAGAATGTGTCGGCCTACACATGGTCTGTGGATGATGGGAATGTATAAATAGAGTGAGGCTCTAAGTGTAGAAGTCAGTTTTTGAGTCTTGATTTTAAGTGATATGGGTTTTTGAATAAGGAATTTTCTTTGAGGCTATAAGTCTGAGTTGTGGGTTGTAGTAGTAAGGAGAGGCTCTGCAACTGTGTGTAATGAGGCTTGGTAGAGTCCACAGCTGTGTGCGTGGACACCTGCAGCTGAGTGCGCAGGGCGGAGTTGGGATTGTATTGGAACAGAGGATTAATAAAAGATGAGTTGATTCTGAAGTATTGTACATCTACTCATATATCTGTGTGTTTATAATTTTGTTGTATATTTGCATCTCGTTACTATTTATGATTATGCCTACTTGTTATGAATGTTGAATGGTTAATGAGAATATTGGGCCCACATAATTAAGTTAAGATCTATAATAATAACACAATAAGGATCAAGGATCTAGACAATGTCTCTTCGCGCTCTTTACAGAGCTACGCAAAGATCAGATGATTGCGTGGAGTAGCACAAGCACAGGATCGGTTTGAAAACTTCTTAGATCTCATCAAGACATCCCTAGGGTGCGAAAACCTGGTTCCAACACCCTCCCATACTACCTTGGGTGATACCTCAGTCCGCACTCCGCGGATTGTTGCCAAAGTGGCTGGTAGTTTTGGGATTTGTTTGGCTAAATCACTTCTGAACCTCGGTCAAGCCCCAACAAGCCAACGTCAACTAACAAACCTAATCATTGATCCGCCACCATTTGATCAAGGCACACTTGATCCAACAATCAGTAGCGATATCGGATAGACCACTTGCATGACGTTTACTCGACCTTATGGTGCCAATAAGGAATATAAATCTCTGATCTATAAATGTTCGGGTTAGATTGTGAACTTAAAGTTCGATCACTTTATGACCTGATTTCCATTGGATATACAAGGCCATCAAATCTACGGGTTTATGAGATTTCAACTAGCACATGGATTAAAACAGGCTTAACCTCCATAGTTAAATGTGATCTAAGAGTTGAATATGAGATCGACAACTAGGAGTGAGTGCAGGACTTCAACCACGATCAAGAAAATCCATACTTTCCTACCCCCGAAGTTGTTGATGACTGTCGATCTATTGGATCTATTGATCTGATGATCCAAATCTAGTCCTCTGCCATTCTTCTTCCGCCATATATATCCATTGATATAAAGGATCCGGTGGCTCTGGTGCATGTTTACTTCCTTCCTTTGTGCCTTTACTTTATTCACCTTTACATGGTTTCTCAAAGTTCTCTGTGGTTTTGGGTTCCTCCGGGATTTTTGGTCTTTGATTGTTCTGCAACACAACTCCCTCTTGATTTAACTCCGCATACTCTTAAACATTGTCACTCCTAAACTTCACATTTATCCTTCAATTGGATTCAATGATCTAACATGATCCTTCATCCTCACTTCTTATCTATGTTCTTCTCGAACTCCACCTGCATACATATACTATGCGAAAACTTCTAATTCACACACAATTCATAACTCCATCAATCAATACACACCACACAATTCAGAATTGAATTCTTTGTATATATATATATATATAAACAAATAATTACATAATGAGACTCTTTGTCTCTCTGTCCTGACTTTCTAATCAGTGGCCTCTGTTTTCCTACTTGCCCGTAGGCTTACAATCAAACCTCTAATTCACAACCTCTAACTAGCTAACCAGTTAACCATCTAACTTGACTAACTCTTTTATGGCTTTTAGACTTACATTTATACAAAAGGAGTCTATAACCAATTTCTAGTTCAGGTCCTTAATAATTTCAATTAAAACCTAAGAATCCTCTCAATCCTATAAATCATGAACTAGTTCCTAATTCAAGATCTTACAATTAATTTCCAAAGCTATCAATTCCTATGAACTCTCAAGTATCATGATTCTCTCATGTTCCCCTTCATTCGAGAACATTTACAATATGCCTCACAATACTTAATTAATTCCTCCTTTCATTAAAATCACTCAAAACCTAAGTAATTACATTAATTCAACACTTAGGAAACCAACTTCATTAAAACACAAGACCCTCCTATATCTACTAAAAAACAATGATTCTTTTGAGTTGTATTCTCCTGCATCAAATTCCATAAGAATCTTTTGTTTGGGTTGGGAATTCTTACATAGGTATAACCAATATTTGTACCATAATGAATCATTTTTCCAACTAAATGTATTAGATGTACTGGGATCGTGTTGTAACTTTTGAATGAGTTCCCACAGTTCTTCATCATTCTTCCATTCATCCCTTGCTATGTTTATCCAATCTAGTTGGATAATAGAAATGGCGCAAAGAAATTCTTCCACATCCTCATTATTTCTTGCGAGTGCATCTGCCACAACATTTTGCTTCCCTTTTTTGTAGATGATTTCAAAGTCATAACCCAACATCTTTGTGACCCAATTTTTCTACTCTTCTGAAGATGATCTTTGTTCTAAGAAGTATTTAAGACTATCATGATCTATTTTTACCTTGAAGTGTCTTTCCATTAGGTAGGGTCACCATTTCTTAAGTGCATGTAGTATTGCCAGCATTTCCTTCTCATAAGTAGCTTTGTGTAAATACTTTCCTTTGATTGGATGACTTTCAAAATCAATGGGTCTTTCTTCTTGCATTAAAACAACACCAATTCCATTTCCTGAGGCATCACATTCCATAATAAAGGTTTTTGTGAAGTCCAGTGTAGGTAAGACGATGCTTGGAACATTGCCTCCTTAAGATGTTCAAAGGCCTTCGTTGCTTCTGGAGTCCATTGTTATAGCTCCAAATCTCACTATTATGGTTTGTGACGCTACATTCATGGCCTAGGGCAACCCCTCCCTCCAGACCTGGTCCAAAATCTAAAAAACAGTGTTTTATTCCCTGTACGCGACATTGCCCTAAGTTAAACGCATGTATACGTGGGTTCATATATACCCAACCCGCGTACATGTATTAAAACACTTAAAAAATTATAAAACTCCTTATTTTCGGGCGGAGATCGCGGGTTTTACCTGTTGATCACCTGTTAGTGCCTGTGGCCTCAACT
>APFE030226353.1:0-32039 GCA_000404065.3 Pinus taeda | reverse complement strand
ATGCCAACAATCTCCCCCTTTGGACTTGATGGCAAAGCTTACTTGTGAACTGTCATCTGATCCCTTTTTGTTGTCCGGTAACCCATGCATTTTGTCACATCCGATATTTCTTCTGTAGATTCATCTGAATGGGTTGCCATCAAGGACAACACTTTAGCCATAATGCCAACAATTTCCGCCTTTGGACTTGATGGCAAAGCTTACTTGTGAATTGTCATCTGATCCCTTTTTGCTGTCTGGTAACCCATGCATTCTGTCACATCTGATATTTCTTCTGTAGATTCATCTGAATGTATACAAGTGAGATGATCTTCTATGAGAGGGTTGCCATCAAGTACAACACATGCATCATAATGCCAATAGTGTGAGGGAAGCATTCCAGGCTTCAAGGTACAAGTAAGTGCGTGTAGCGACGTGCGTGCAGGGTTGAAATCCAGACCACTTGAACTCATCAGACATCTCCAGGGTGTGGAAACCTAGTTCTAGCACACTCCCATACTACTTCGCGTGAGACCTCAGTCCATGCTCCATATATTTTTGTCGAAAGGGTCAGTAGTACTGGGATTTGTTTGGCTAAATCACCTTTGAACCTGGGTCAGGCCCCAACAGGCCTACAAATGGTTCTGTTGTCGGGACCGGGATCTGCATGAGAGATGTCTAATGTCATGTCACTAGAATCCGACAAAGAAATAAATTGAAGAGTGGATGGACAAAAACATTCACGAGTTCGCGGCGCAAGAAAATAGGAATCTGAGACTATCGAAGGAATAGTGGTTAGAGCACTACTTATATATAGAAATCCATGAAATTTTCTTTGCATCCTTCCCCTCTGAGTTGTATGAGTGGATTGTGAAGCTACTAGATAGTCAGGGAAGGTGTAGGCTCGACAAACCAATTGTGTGGACTCCAAAGTTGGTACACAGACTAGAAGCATCAAAATATAAGATTGTGTGTGTTGTGGACCATTGGCTCGATCGAATTTTAGGAGGGTTTGTCACCGAGTTCACAGTAGACATGTCAGTCAGCTAGAGCAAGGTGGAACGACGCTTCCTCAAAGGATAATGAAGTAAGTATGTTAAATCTTTGAACTGATCTAGATTTAAACAAGAATGCAAAAAAATATAGAGATAACCATAAATACAAATATGCAGCAGTAATAATACTTCATTTCATTAATGTAAAATATTGAAATATGGTTACAAACAGAAATGGAAATAAACCAGCTAGGGTGATGGTAGTTTATCTCTGAGAAGAGATGTCACAGCTACATGCCTCTGAAATGTGTTACGATAAGGCTCAAAGGCCTATTTATTATTGAGAAACAATGGAAAACCCTTAACATCCCAAAACCTAACCTTAGAAGATGAAACGCCAAATTGTGGGCCCTGTATTGGGTAAGTTGGTACATCAACTTCTCAGGGTCATAACTTTGGCACCTGATCTTCATTTGAGGCGTGCAATAGCTCATTAGAAAGATCTATCTGAGCCCTACAAATTTGGAAAGAGAAACATTAGTGCATCGACCCATGTTGCTCCAAAATTTCCCAAAGAAAGTCATCTAGGGCCTCAAAACGGCTCCTGAAGTTCAGGACCCGAAAAAACTGCTAAAAATAGTAAATCGTGTTATAATTACGAAAACTAAAAAACTGAAAGAGATAGCTGTGGGGGTCCAAATGGGATAGTTGGGTGGCCACCAACATCCACCTGGATCATTTCTCCCCCCTTAGGAAGCAATGGTCCCCATTGCATTGAGTTCCTCCATCTATTGAACTTGGTCCCTGGTGTATTGTTCTACAACTTCTGATCTGTCTAGTAATGGTGGGAAGCTTGTTCGATGACGGTCCAAATTGAACACTCAGTAAAAGTGAAGAAATGGATGAATGTTGTGCTCCAAAGCATTGTTTCCCATGGCTTTTGTAATGCTGTAAGGACCATGTCGGAGTGGTCTGAGCTCCTGATGGGTTCTGGTAAGGCGTTCTTTTTTCCAATGCAACCAAACTTTGTTGCCCACCTAAAACTTGTGTGGTACCCCTGTGGGTGAGGAGAAGCTGTTCCTATGTTCTTTCATGATCGTATCCCTATTTTGATGATGCTTCTGCGTCAAGGAACCCTTCGCAGGGGTCATGAATGTGGCGACGATCCTCCCCTTACTTCGAGAGCAAACCAGACCGAAAATAAATTTCCTAGTCTATGAGATGAGCTTGTTGCCTTTCTGAGCACTGATCAAAGAGGTGGCTGTAGGGGGCCTACCTCCAGTATCCTATATAATGAATTACCCAAATAAATAATAACATTATGAGGCCTTGACTCGTACACAACATGTCCCCTCCATAAGTATGGTTGGCCTAATAATACATCACAAACATCCAGAGGTGTAACATCACAAAATACCTCATATGTGAAGGGTTTGATGATGTAGGGAAGGTGGCACTGCTGGCGAATTCGGAGATCTCATCCTTGGTGAAGCCACCCAATACTATACGGTTGCAGGTGTGGTTTAGTTGGTAGGCCCAACCACTTCACGACCTCTACTGAAATGAGGTTCTTTTGGTTGCCACTATCGATAACAAATTACAGCAGTGAACCCTTCACCCACATTTGTGAGTGGAAAACATGCTCCCCCTCCTCTAGATCTTCAGGCTCATTCTTCTGGATCTTGGTGGTGGCAATAGTGGTGCTAAGCTCCACATCAATGATCTGCTTTGCCTTTCTATTCCCCTTGTCGGGTTCTCATTTAGGGTCAGAACATGCATCTGATTATGAAGCTTTCAACTCAGCCACCAGTGACTGCTTTGCTCAACACTCACTTGTGTTATGAGTGGGGATTTTATGGAACTCACACCACTTTCCCATGTCCTTCTTCGAATTTCTGGTGTTTTTATTTTCTTGTGGCTTCGACGGGTTGTCATGGGTCACCCTGCATTGGCTTTGTCCTTTGGTCTTTGGATTCACAAATCCAAAGTCTCACCTCTTCTATTTGAACTTTTGGTCGATTTTGACAGCATATCAGTACGTCGTGCCAAGCAAGGAGATGTTCGGGAACTCCATCTCTTCCTAGATGTATCTATGTAGGCAGCCGCGGTATTTGAGCACTAGATGCGGCTCAAAATATTTGATACCAAACTGTGTGTGAAGGGTATGAAAAATTTTGGTGAACTCCGGCACATCCTGGTCCCTTCCTTGCCATAGCATGGTCCACTTTATGTATTTATCCTCATAGCTTTTGATAAGGTAATACCGCTCCTTAATGGCATGCCGGAATGAATTCCAAGTGGGTGCAGCTAAGAACAGTGAACCCGTACTTTCATCCTTCTGCCCACAGTAGGTTTCCCACCAATCCTCGATGTGGGGGGCTGCTTTGAGAAGACCGAAAATAATATTTTCTTGACTGGGAAAATCATGAACAGAGAAATACCCATCTAGCAGATTTAACCATTTATCTATGATATTTGCATCTATCTGACCCTCGAAGATGGGGATTTAAAAATTAACTTGTACCTTAAAGGGTGTGGTGTTTCCAGAGTAGCTATTGGAAGCTGATGCATCACCTCTGGGTAGCCACGGAAGGATCTGGGCAAACCTTTCCATCATCGCGTTCCCTTATCGCTCGAGGGCTCCTTCAAGCAAGATTTTGATAGGATCTTCTGCCACCTCATCCTTGTTTTCATCCGCCATGGGAGGCCATCGAGATTTTCGAGGCTGGTCTTGTAAAGGTTCGACCAGTTCACGCCATAACTCCTTATATCTTGACCTCTTTGGGGACATGCAAAGAAAAACAGAGAAAAAACAGACCGTTCTGATACCACTGATCTAGATTTAATTATGAACGCAATAAATTATAGAGATAACCATAAATACAAATATGCAACAAAAATAATACTTCATTTCATTAATGTAAAATACTAACATATGCTTACAAACAAAAATGGAAATAAACTAAGTAGGGCGATGGTAGCTTATCTTTGAGAATAGATCAGATGGCTACATGCCTTTTAAATGTGTTACAATGAGGCCCAAATGCCTATTTTTTGTTGAGAAATAATGGAAAACCCTTAACATCCCAAAACCTAACCCTAGAAGATGAAACGCCAAATTTTGGGCCCCGTTTTGGGTAATTTCGTACATCAACTTCCTGTGGTCATAACTTTGGCACCTGATCTTCATTTGACACATACAATAGCTCGTTAGAAAGATCTATCCAAGCCGTACAACTTTGGGATGAGAACATCAGTCCAATGACCAATGTTTCTCTCAGATTTCCCAAAAAACATTGTTTCGGGCCTCAAAACGACTCCATAAGTTCAGGACCCAAAAAACTGGTAAAAATAGTAAATTGTGCTACAATTACGAAAACTAAAAAACTGAAAGAGATAGTTGTGGAGGTCCAAATGGGATAGGTTGGTGGCCACCAAGATTCACCTAGATTAGGAACACTTGGATTAAAATGCTACTGTGTGAAAAGTAGGTTATGCGAATAAATTGATGTTTGGGGCTACGCAAAGTGGGAGGATCTATAGAAATGAAGGTAGCGTAGAGATAGAAACTAGCCCCTTGATTTCACCTCGATGAGAAAGTGAGGAAGAGCTCATGAAGGTTTCACTAAGAAGTGCGATCAGTCTGATAAGGCAACAAATTCCACGCATACCACCTCCACCTACACCACTACCAGTTTCACCATCTTCACCCCCATATCCGCACACATCACCTCTGCCACCACCATAGTTCAATATGGCGAGTGCAATAAAATTGTCAGTATTCAAAGGAGTAGGGAACGAAGATTTGGACCAATTTTGGTTCATGATAAAGGTTGTATGGGAAGCGCAAGGAGTCATGGATGACAACATAAAGAAGGAAATGATGGTAAGCATTTTGTAGGATCGCACACTCACATGGTACATTAAGCATTCCAATGACAATCCAAATGCAGGGATAACGTATATCTAAGTTGCGCTAAATAGGGAACTTAGCATGCCAAAATCAGAGACACAGTCGATCATCGGGTTTAAGGAAATCATGATGCTTCCAGGCGAGACCCACTGGGAGCTTGATTAGAGATTGAAGGGTACGATTCATGAAGCCAACATGACCTTGACAGATGGGTAACACCGTGCATGGTTTGTAGCATCACTAACGTCACATCTAAGGATGGTGCTGTCATAGTAGAAATTATCCACCCAAGTTGAAGCTTTGGAGATTCCAATGAGACTGTGCGAGACCCCAATACAAGATCCTAGCCTAGGAGTCCAACAAATCCACGCGCAACTGAACAATTTGTGTCTAGAAATGCAGAGCTTGAAACAGGAGAGGACAATTCTCCCAGAAGTGTGTGAGGAGGTATGGTGCATAAAATGCAAGGGCCAGGGGCATGATAAGGACCATTGTCCAGTCTTTGCAAACTACATAGCGAGAGGAGGGCCAATGCCATTGAGACCAGAGGCATAAGCAAGACTGAGCGTGACGCCTGCATTATGGTGTGCAATTTGTCAGATAGGAGGGAAACATGCTACAGATAACTACCACCTATTACAAAAGTATACACAGACATCCTATTGGTTTTTCTGTAACTTCTGCAGATCAGTAGGCCATGATGAGTGCACCTGTATAAGTTATGAACTGATGATGGATCAGACTCCTACCTATAGAGTTCAAGCCAAAACATGAGCCCTTGATAAAAATGTGGGGATGGCGCACACTGGATTTCAGGGGCATGGACGAGGTCAAGGTGCAATGGGACCAGGAAGGGGTCGTGGATAGCTGATTTGTTACAATTGCAGAGGGCCGAGGCATTATGCCCATGATTGTACAAACCTAGTGAGGGCATCATGTTTATATTGTACCTAGTTTGATCATGAGCCAGAGGACTACCCCACACTAATAGCAAGGTTGTGCGATAAAGGAACACTCCAACCTCCCTCGACTTAGATCTTGCAAATGATGAGGTCTGAGCCGCGCGAAGAGGACCTAAATATAAACATCGTGCTCCGAAGTAGTATCACGATAGGAGATGACAAGGGAAAGCAGCTAGAAGAGAGTTCTTGGGTTCATAAGGCTCCAATAAAGGAACCAGAGTTTGATTTAGAGTGTGAAAAGGAGACATTCATGGAAGCTAAGAAGAGCTTCATCGACACCTCCACTTCAGGTAGTAATGAAGAAATAGAACCAGAGACGGACCCGTCAATGCTTACTACCTTTTTGGAGACATGCATGAAGCTGCTGTGCAACAACAAGGCTGTAAAGGGACTGTAGGAACTCATGACTAGGTACACTGGGCTAGGAGAACTACACGTTGTCCAGAAGCTCGAGAAGCACACAACGCAAACAAGAAGGGAGATGAGATTGACTACGCAGATTGAGGAATATGAAATGGATCAAGTGATTCTGGACTTAGGATCGGACGTGAATGTACTACCAAAGGAGACATGAGAGCGCATGGGTAGGCCCATGTTGCAATGGTCTCCTATTCAATTGCTAATGGTGAACCAACAAAAGATCTTACCGATGGGATGATTGCGGGGAATAACAATAGATATCTAAGTTGTGAGCGCGCTTGCAAATTTCGAAGTGATAGAGATTGTCGATGACAGCAATCCCTATCCCATGCTACTAGGAATAGCTTGGGCCACTGATATGAATGGAGTGATAAATCTAAAGAAGAGCAAGATGATTTTTGAAAAAAAGTCACTACGTGTAGTGGTACCTTCAGACCCTATGGAAGGATCGCACTACATAGAGTCAGTGCACAAAGATGAGAGTGACGATGATCTAGACTATATCTACAAGATAACCTCTCAGGAATAAGACTAGGTGAATCCAATAGCAAATGGAACGATTTCGTGGGAGCGTGAAAGCTCCTACACCTCAGACTCGGATGAGGAAATAGAATGATAGCAGGACTTGTTACACGAGGTAACCACGCTCAATTGAAACATGATGGTAAGATCACTGTGCTATGTGATAGAAGAGGCAAGGGATCTACCCATGTATGACGGTTTGACAGTGGTGGATGAATTCCTAAACAAATTTGAAAGCGAAGTACCAGAACCACAATGTTTCGAGGCTTTGAAATGGGCATTACACACTATGCCCGCAAGGTGGTGGGGTACACGCTAGCAGCATTTTGAGGACTGGCGCGAATGCAGAAGGGTGATGCTTATACGATATGAAAATCCTCAGTTGTAGAGGGAAGCCAGGTGTGATGGATGAAATAGTTTACGCACCCACCTCTCCAGATGGGTACGGTCGTATGGTACACAACTTGCATGAGTGCACACTGTGCTCATGATAGGAAACAGGAACAACAAGTAGGAGCGGGCAAGACGAGGGCATGAATAGTGCAATATGATAATATGAAGGGTGCCAAATATTATCCGCGAGGAAGCCTTTGACAAGGTGTGTGAAGTGTTGAACACAGTCCACCATGTGAGATGCACTGATTGGGACTTGCGCATACCAGCAGTTGTATGGGCTTATAGGAGCATGTACAAGACCCTAACCATGCAAGCACTTCCGAAGTTGAAGTATGAAGCAGGGGCCATAATCCCTATGGGGCATGCAAAGCCTAGTTCGCGCATAGCAGCACCTACAGATATGACGGTCCGCGAAGACTGGAATGAAGGAATCACACAGGCACGAGAAATAGAACACATAAGACTTGAGGAAGAAATCTGATAGGGAACCTTTAGACTCCACAAACTTGAAAAATAAAGGACACGATTAAGGAATAAAAGCGCTATGATGGACATGAAGGTCAAGAAGTTGGAGGACGAGATAAAGGAAGCATTTTTCATCAAAGAAACCAGGATGGTAAGGCAAGGTGCCTATGATCATACTCACAAGTTTGAGCATTATCACCATGAATTGGTTAGTTTGTTGCCTTGGCTTCGACTGCATATCGCCAAACATATTGAGAACGATAGTGCATTCCACATGGTAATGTTTGTGATGCCGACCACAACAACGGAAGGTGGGGATTCTCCACGAACCATGATGAAGGATGGGATGGAGCTCCACATGGGTGGTTCAACTACCTAACTAGCTGCAAGAAGGACAATATTAGTGCTCCAGGTAGTTGAAAGGAAGCACAGGACTATAAACTATTCTACCCAAGAGCTGCATGATATTGGGGATGTGTGCAGAAGCAGAGCGTCACAGAGTCTATGTCCATGCACAGAGGGTTGCGCTGCTACACGGATTGGCTAGAAAGTGACCATTGAGGTCACTATTCATGATGGGATGTGCGACTTGAGGCCAAATGGAGTAGGTGGCAGGCATTTAAGATGTGCTTTATGGGCAATATTTGAGAAAATCTGCCACCAAGAAAGCATTAGTGGACCAGAATTGTGGGGAACGGTCGAATTTGAATTCAAAAGATGTTATAAAAAACAATGGGCTTCCCAGCAAAAAACACTTGGTCATTTGAGAATTAAGTGGTTGAGTAGAGCACTAAGCATTGAGAGCCGAGAGGTAATTGAGCCACTGAGTTTGTGAGTGATAGAATACAGCCTAGAAACAATGATAACACCTAAGGATGGTTTGGGAATTGAAGAGGTAACTGCCAGCGAGGCTGTGCAAACCCCAACAGCAGAGGAGCTTCCAGAAGGTGCCAGGGTTGTGGCAGAAATCCCCAAATCACCACGAACATTGAGGCCTAAGAAATATAAACAAGAAATGGCCCTCGTACGCGTGTCCCCGAGGAACCCACTACGCAACAAGATATCAATGGAAGAAAAAGGGAAAGCTGTGACAATCGACACAGATGAGGAAAAAAAAGATTTGCAGGCCCTTGTCATCACAACAGAAGAAGACGAAGACATGGACGAGGATATTCAACCTCCATGCTCTGCAACAAAACTACCCGCATATGTCCTTCCATGGAAAGGGAAGACCAATGTGCCGAAGGACCTGGACGAAACTAAGAGTTCACTCCAAACCTCGCTCCTCCCAAATGGTATTGTGTTTGAAGGCATGCACCTAGGCTGTGTGCCAACCATGAACTTTGAAGTTTGCGACCTTGTTGACCGTAATAAGTTCCCTCACCTAGAGACTGGGAACCTCATGCAGCAGAGCACTGAGGGGGTGGTGACAACATTAAAGCTACCAAAGTGGCTGCGTGGTGTGGAAAAGGTCGGGTTGTTGCACTTACTATAGGTACCATATTTCCACCACGTGCCTATCACCATTTTCATCATCAGGTAGGTGCTTTTCCTAGTGCATGATGGGTATCTATGGTTGGAGGAGCCTATCCCCATCACGATAGACCTAATCCACCACATTTACTGGAACATGCAAAGGAAAGGACCCCGTAACCATGGCTGAAGGAAAGGGCAATGATTTGGCCCTTGCAGAAGCCATGAAGACAAAATACAAGCTAGAGAAGAAGAAGAGGGGCTAGGCCATCTCCAGCATCAAGGACAAAGGGGTATGCATAGCAACCCAAATCTTGGCTGGCAAAGTTATGAGGAAGTGCTGTGCCGATGAGGTCCTAGCACCGGTTGTCGCACTGGTTGAGAAGTGCGTGGAGGGGGTCCCGTTCAATTGGTCTGAATTCCTCTGTGAGGAATTTTTGAAGAAATATCGCTAAGCTCAGGAGTAAGGCAAAACCTTCCACTATGCATGGTTTTTGTTATCCATAATGCTGGTAGCAGGGGAACTGCTGGAGGATAGTGAATTCCCCATCATTGACAGAGAATTACCGGAGTGTAAAATACGCTTCGCTTTGGGCCACAAAGGACATGAAATGGATACGTGACACCAAAATCTTCTAGGTGCTCATGGATATGAGCATCCGGATGTGGATCAATCAGAGGCTGTGCATGTCACCCACAATGTACAATATTCTGCAGAGTTTTGGAGACTTTAAAGATGATATGCACAACATTTTTATCAGGGTGCGTAAGGATCTAGTGAAGAAGTGGATGGAGCTACCTTTTGTAGCCACTAATGATGCCATTTTTACTATCTTGGAGACATGGCCTTCGGAATGGCGTGCGCCAAATCTAGAAGAACTTGAGAAGACCGCAATGCACAAGAAGAAGGATGATGCCAAGCTACGCATCACACAATTGACTGAGAAGTGGCGGAAGGAAACAACAACAACTAAGGAAAGTGCAGTGTAGGAAGTGACACAGAAAGCCACCGAGAAGAAAAAGGCTATAGAAGCTGCAGCAACAACACATGCTATAGAAGAAGTAATAATGAAGGCGAATGGGGATCAAGCAACGTCCTCATAAGGGCAAGAGGCAAAGGAAGCAAAAATAACATAAGGGAGCCCGAACGTAGGGATGGTGTCCACACAGCTGAAGTGCCCACACATGGCAGAGAGAAGGATAGAGGAAGAAGGTCAAGGCCTCGAAGTTGGCCATTGACCTAATCACCTTAACCGAAGGTGACCTCCATGACATTGGCGAGATGGTTCATGATGTCACTAATGAGACCCTTCAAGATTTTATGTAGGGGCACCAGACTATGTTGGGGACCGTTAGGGCATAGCTACAAGAGTTACAGGTGAGACCCCCTTAGGTGGGTACCTTTCCCACCCACCTCGCAGTAGGATCCTCAGCAGCAGAGCAAATACTGCACACACAGATGGAAAACATAATAATTTTACTAGAAGGGGCCCTAATAGCAATGAATGAGACTGACAGATTTGTGGTTAACATGATCAAAGGCCTTAGCCTTAATTTGGTTTCCCTTCCATGAGAGACACTGTATCTGCTATAGGTTGGGATAATGGTAGAGCTGCACACTAGGGAGAGTTGCGCAATCCAAGTGCTCAGTAAATAAAAGATAAACATGGAACAACTAAGTCTGCAGTGCAATGAATTGGTGTCGCAAAACCAACAACTGGTGCAGGTGGTAGACAACACTTGCCAACGTGTCCCGGATCTGGCCACCCCAGTAGATCTACCAATAGAGGTTTGGATCCATAGGTTGGCAACCAGAGTTCATGAGGCTAGAGAAGGAACGACCAAGGTTCAGCTGGAGTTGAATCTTCAAATTGCTAAACTTTGGTTAAAGGCGTAGCCTTCCACTCCCCCGGAGGTCTGAGAACATCACGCTAGTGCTATCACAGTGGGATTGGAAGAAATTAGAGGTGCAGTGCAAGAATGTACCACTTTGTTGGAGCAAGCACTTGAGGTCCTCACAAATCTATAGGAGGACCCCAACATCCAACGCAAGGAGACAGAGGCGTGAGAACTCCAACATTAATATGACAATGTTTGAGGAACTACGCAGATAGTAGTCCTCATTCAGTGGCTTGCAAGGATTCAGAAATCTATGGCACTCAAGGAGCAAGTGGATGCGACACGACATAAGGAGGCAATTCTCAAAGTGTGTGTCCAGCCATGGATCGACAAGGCTTTCACTATCATGGAAAATATTGAAGGAAATCTCCCACACATAAGGGGATGGACATGTTAATGCAGAGAAGTGCTTCAAACACAGAGGTCTCAGAACAGAGGATGCAACACATTTAGCATGCAGTAGTGCAGTGCGCTGCCGACATCAGCACAGTTCGAGGACAATTAGAGGGACTCCATGCCAAGATCGCTGTGCTAATAGAGTGACTCTAGGGCGAGTCATGATGTTTGTGTTGGGGGATTTTTGGGCATGGAATCCCCCCCAAGGCATGTTTTGGGGCTCAAAGCCCATGTTTTGACCAAGTGATGTTGTAAAGCCCCGCGAATTGCAAGCGTGGAAGTATGTTAGAGTCATAGGGTTCTCTGCCCTAGTTTGTAATGTAATGTTGGCCTACCCATGGTCTGTAGACCATGTGATTTTATAAATAGAGTGAGGCTCTAAGTGTAAGAGAGAACAAAGAATAGGATAGTGAAGAAGCAAGGAGCAAGAGTCAAAGTGTCTAAGTGTGTCTTGGGTCATAGGGTAGGAGAAGGCTTTGCAGCTGAGTGCACAGAGGCCTACTTGTCTGCAACTGAGTGCGTAGACCCCTGCAGCTAAGTGCACGGGGTGGATTCAAGTCTGTAACAAAAGGAAGATAACAATAAAGAGAATTTTTATCTTAACTCTACATACCTATTCTTGGGTTATTACATGTTTGATATGAATTGCAATTATATTGTTTATTTACTGTGCACACTTGTATGAATGATTTATATTTCTAAGTATACTTACACATGAAAATAAGCTAAGTTAATCAACTAACAGGGGAATACTAGTAAGGAATTGGGTAATAATAGCATTTAGCTCTTGAGTAGGACTGCACGAAGGCGACATCCTAGGCTATGAGGTACAAGTAAGTTCACGTAACGACGTGATGCAACACACTATTAATCAAGAACATGAATTTAGATGGAGAATTATTTAATCCAAATGGAACAACAACAAACTCATAATGTCCATACCTGGTCTTGAAAGAAGTCTTGTAAATGTCCTCCTCTTCGATGTGTACCTGATGATATCTAGATAGCAAGTCAATCTTTGAGAACATTGTTTCTCCATTTAGTTGTTTGAATAAGTCAGAAATCCTCAGAAAAGGGTACATGTTCTTGATAGTCATTTTTTTCAACTACCTATAATCAATGCATAATCTGGGAGTACCATCTTTCTACTTTACGAACAATACCAGTGCACCCCATCGTGATACACTTGGCCTAATGTATCCCTTTTCCAACATTTCCTTCAGCTGCAATTTTATCTCAACCAACTCAGGTGTGCTCATCCTCTAAGATGATTTTGATGCTAGAGCTTCCCCTGGCACTAACTCAAATGAAAATTGTACCTCCTTGTGAGGTGGGAACTCTATAATTTCTTTAGGAAATACATTCTTCAATTGTTGTAAAACTAGGTACCTTCTCAACACATCTGCATCCTCAACTTCCTTACTTTTATCATTATAAATGTGCACTACAAATAACTTACACCCTTTCTTGTGACTACGCTTTTCTTGCATAGTTTTCACCATCCTAACTAATATAGCTTTGTTATTACCCTGTAAGACTCTTGGTTCTCCATTGTCATCAACACTCTCAATGGATTTATCATAACAGTCTACCTTGGTTCCATGAAGATTCAGGCAGTCCATGCCCAACAACATACTGTATGAAATGAATAGTAATACATTCAAATGTGTTGTGGTAGGCAGACCATTCAAATCAAATGCACAAGCTCCTACTAAATGATGAACTCATTTCTTTCTACTTGTAGCCAATTGTACTAACTAAGAATCAGCAAGCAATTCCTTAATCAAACCACAATTATCCACCAAGTCAGGACTAACATAGCTATAATTAGATCCAGGGTCAATCGACATAGAAATAACTTGATCACAAAGCTTATCGTCCATCTCAATCATAGATGCATGATGATCTACCTATTTGTTATACAATGCTGCATAGATACGCGGAATACTCTGACAAACATCCACAACAGTCTCTGCCTCCTGTACACTGTATATTTGAAGTCTACCACCATGATTTTGTGGGAAATATCTCCTTCAATGATCCTTACCACAAATACAACACTCTATACACTTCCAACCTATCTCCTTGTTCTGTTCTCCTGATCAAAAGCCATGTCCTTTATCTAATGCATTGAACTTCCTAGGTGATGCGACATTCTCGTTGTTACCTGTATCCTAAGGTCTTGCTCTCTTTTGGTCCCATTTACCTTTGTTATTTGTGTAACCTATTTATTTTGGCTTAGTCTTGGTTTTGTGCTTCTATTGTTCATAGAAATGCCTTAGCTTTCCAATGGCCTCCTCCAATGATCTAGGCTCATCAAACTCAATTCTATCTTTAAATGCAACCGGTAACCCACTAATGAACCTCTGAATCTTGTCCTTTCCCTATGTGAGATATGGCACATACTTCAGTAACTCCAATAACCTGCTCGTGTACTCATCATCTATCGTACATCCCATCTTTAGCTCATAAAAATATTTTTCCATGTCATCAAAGTATATCTCTGACAATTACTTCTTTTTGAATAGTCTCTCAAAACCACTCCAAGCCAAATCCTTCTCATGAATGCATCTGACATTATTCATGTCTTCCCACCAAATGTTTGTTTTACCTTTAATACTGAATGTATGCACTCTAGCTTTCATTTCTCTTAATAGTCATTCAACCTGAATAATTTTTGCATGCCAAGAAACCATGCCTTTGCATCATCTAGTTTCTTCATCTCTCCATCAAAGTTTGGTGGCTTTACTTTCATAAATTCATTTGGCAAGTATCCCCTATCACTCCTATTGTAGGGATGATACTAATGGTGATCATGGTGCTTATCTACATTAGAACTAGAATCATACATGTGTCTATCCCTTCTCCTCTCTGGAGTGCCCAACCATCTGCCATCTTTGATTGTGGCATTTCTATCTTATTTGTGATCGCCATGCGACCGACTACCATATGCCCCATTGTTTCTATCCCCCTTCTCATAGCATATCTGATGTTGTCCCTGTCTATGTAAATCTGATAAATTTTGAGGTACTACTGCATTTACCTCTGCTTGTTTCTCCGGTGCCTAAATGATTTTGTCATTATATTCCTTACAAATCCTTATTTATTCATTTAAGATTCTCATTGTAACTGCCAAATCAGAAGGGTTCCCAACACCATACTTCTCTTTGGATTCATAGGGATATTATTTGTAGTGAACCATCATGCTAGTCATTTGATATTTCTTCTTGCAAGGTGTATCATGTCAGCTAAACCAAATCACAATAAACCAACATACCTTAGTATAGCTCGGGGAGCATACCTTGTCTGCAAGATCAAAAAATTAGCATGATACATGTATAACATAATCATGATGATCATGACATCATATAGAAACATAAAACATAAGCATATGACCATGCAAATGTCATTCTAGCTAGGGTCCAATCATCAATGCATGACCTCAAAAGCAACACACACCATGACCTCATGCATGACAACCAACATTATTACATCACTACACACTTGACCACATGCAAACATGGACATGCATAAGTGATGCATAAAAATCCACACATATGCATAAACACATATTACCAAGCATGTATGAACAATACTTGAAATCAAACCTACAAGAATGATACACACAACCAAGCATACAAGAATGTAACCAAACATCCAAGAATGTAACCAAGCTTACTACAATGATACATGTAAGCAACATAAATTGACATGTAGCTAGTCATACACTCACAACGATGCATTCCACAATAACACCCAAAATTTCACATGATGACATCACTAGAACCATGAAAAACATCATGCAAATGAAACAAGAACATTGAATGCAAGTGTGAGAGAGACACATGAAACTGACATGCATGCATGACCAACACATAGCCCATCCAGTCTGAGGGGTGAACCATGTTGTGATACCACTCTATAACACCCCTCCTCCCACATCTACCCAAGCAACTGGTTAGTCGGGGTAAACATGGGATGAGAGGCCACTATGATAAGATTCGACCTCCTAAGTCACATTAAGGAAGTGGAACTGATGGAAACACACCATACGGACATTAATTATCAGCTACAAGACCCTTAAAACTAATCCAATACTTTAGACAACTTGCCTTGGGGTTCCACTTAGCTTTTTGATAATTTAAGGCTCAATTGATCCCATGTTATAGGTATGAGTATGACCAACAACCCAAAGTCGCTCTCGCAGGCTTTCCTGCCAGTGACTAGAGACCAAAGTTGTCAGTATTATGCTAGTGACTCCAGGATTTGAGCCAATTTTTCAAGCCCGAAGCATAGGTCACTGCCGAGAATTGAACCATCTCTTCAGATTAGTAAAAAAACATGTAAATGGCAGTACTAAAGCAAATACTTGTTCAAGACCTTGATTGAACCCCTTCTAGTTGTGATAGGCATTTCGTCAAACATATTGCAAATGGGTAATATACACATGTAATTAATAGTTTTGAGCATAGGGGTCTCATACTTAGCTGAGAATCACAAAGAGCCATTAGTGCCTCAACACATCAACTACCATTCCATCCATTAGTTCATGGATACATTGATCATTCAATTACAAGTGAAAACATAATGAGTGATAAGGCCCAGAATTGGGTAACTTATTGGGCTCATTTTGCCTAATTGTCCTTCATCAATCCACCATTTTTCTATTTTATGCATGTTGTTTGAGTATATTTATGTTAGTTGAATGAATGAGAATAGTCACTTGACCAAGAAGGCTAACACATGGTTATTGCAGATTTTTGGACAAATTTTGGACCAAGGCCAAACAATTATGATCCAAATGACAGCCAAGCATGAAGGAACAAGGGTGAGGATTAAATGGGCCCTTCCTCGAGTTCTCCATCCTCGGCTCGGAGTTCAGCAGGCAACCGAAAAGGATTCCCGACGGCAGCCGAGCAGTTTTGTGTAAAGTGACTGATCACTGGCAGTTTGAGCAGCCGAGCCCCTTGAATTAAGGAGGGCTGTTGGAGACCCTCGTAGTGCATAAATAGGAAGGCTTCTAGCATTCATAGGTTACTTTTTGAGCAGTTGTATTTTGCACTATAGTGCTGTTAGTTTTTCAACTCATTTTGTAAGCTTCTATTATACAACTTTCTTTGTGACATGGTTATCTTTGAGTAATGGAAAGCAGTTTCATTTGGCACCAATTCTGAGCTTTTTCTTAGGAGCCTGTAGCTCTTGGGGTTGGGCCCAACCCAAGTGCCAAGGCTTCCTTTGTGTACTGTTATTTGTTTTTAGTGTCTTCGCAAAATAATTTATGTTAAGTAGATTAAAATCTTGCTTGGTTACCTAAGTCATTGTTGATGATTAAAAAGGATTTTCATGTTCAGATTGATTTGATAGGTTAATAACAGAGAAGATATTTACAAAAAAGCTATCAAGCACCCTTGATCTCACCTCTCCCTCCGTGGGACCATGAGATGGGACCAAGGTGTCCTTGCTGCCACCAAAAACACTGTCTTTGCTTCATCATGCAATTATTAGTGTTAGATTCTCATTTTCAGAAGTTGATACCAGTTGTGGTTACATGCTCGGGTTCATGATTGCTTAGTTTTCATAGCTATTTCACATGATTTCATTGCAAATAAACTTCTGTTCATTTTCTTTGCTGTTATTTAAGTCAAATTAGGTTAAAGTAGCAAGGTCCTTGATTTTCCAAGTCTTTTTTTGTTTAGTTTGAGAAATAACTTGAAAAGAACCTGTAATACCTCTTTATCTACCCGTAATCCATCAATTCCACCTACTCCATCCTCTAACTCAGACTCTTTCCTTACATTTGCCACATTCTCTCGCTTTTCCCTAATTTCCATATTTGTGTGTAACATTGCTCTACCCCTCCTTAAACAAATCCAACCATCCTCATCACTCCTCAGCTCCATCCACCAAGTCCTGGACCTCCTCACACCCTTATCTCACCTCCATACCCACTTCTTCACCTTTCTTCCTCCATCAACCCTCCAAAATCCCCTTTCGGAACATCTTGTAGAACATCTTGTAGAAGTTACAGAACATCCTGTAGAACCCTTGCAGACTTCCTGTAGAAGCTCACGAAAATGGTTTCTTGATATCCAAACACTGTGAAACTCTCTGGAAGGGTGCTACGGACCCCTTAGGCCCTCTTCTAACCTTCCCAAGTTCCTGCAAGCATTTCCTTTCACCAATCCACCTCTGCACAGTAAAAAAACAGTTAAAGCACATGCATAATAATCTTGACAACTTACTGAAAAATACAAAAAGATGTTTTTTTAAAATTTTACTTTAGAAGTAGCTTAGTCACATGCATTTTACCTTCCTAGAAGTCAATGGCATCTCTTTCAGTAGCTTTCATCCTCTTTCTTGCATCAATAGGGCTAGCTGGTAAAATTAGGGTTTGCTAGGGATTACATTTCCTTTCAGCTTTTTAGTTTCTTTTTGTAAGTAGATTAGCCTCCTTTGAGTTAGCTTTCATCCATCAGTCAAAAAGCTTCCTCTAAGAACTCATAGAAGTTGGCTAAGCTCCTAGCAGCCTTGTGCTAACTGACCAAGTGACAGTCGTGGCAAGAGCTAGTACTTGTGCATACAGCATCGTCGCTTCCAAGTTTGTTACGAACTACCGGGTTGATAAAAGTAAAGAAGGGAGTCCCAAGAGTTGCAGTATTCTTGCTGCAATACTGGAGCCCACCATATCTTTGGCACCATTGCCGGGGAAGCGTCAGAGTATTTGTGATTGCTGCTTTTCTTCTATTTACTAGTACAACCTTCTGCTAAGTAGTTTATTTCATTTCCATTCTGCAATTTCATTTCCGCAAAAGTAGACTAGACATTTCTTGCTTTCCTAGACTAGCATTTCAATTCTGCAAGCGTAGATTAGCATTTGAATTCTGCAATTTCAATTCTACAAGCGTAGATCAGCATTTCAATTCTGCAATTTCAATTCTACAAGCGTAGCTTAGCATTTCATTCCTATAATTTCATTTCAGCAAGATAGATTTAAGTTAGTTGCAGTTCAATCTATTTCAGTTTTGCAGGTACAATCAGAAAAAAGAACAAAAGCAACCAAAAATCTTTCATTTCATGCCTTGTAGGAATAGAGATAATACCGAAAAATTCTTACCCAACACCCCCACCACATCATTGAGTCACTCTTCTCTCTTCTTTGGTGGCAGTGATCCAGAAGAACCTATAGGTGAACCTCCAGATATATACGAAGATCCTATAACAGAAGAAGAGAAAGAGAACATCCCTCTTGGGACCATTGGTTGAACACAGAAATGGTGTAGGAGACGAGGAGAGAATAGAAGGTGCCCTTCCCATCTGAGAGACCAATGGGGACATGAAAATGAAGAACATAAGTCCCTTAGCCTTACCTCACTTCCATGGGTTGACCACTGAAGACCCTGATACCTTCCTATTTGAGTTTGTTGTCCTTTGTCGAACTTATGAATATGCCTAGGATGAGCCAAAGTTGAAACTCTCTCCTTCTACCCTCAAGGATGTAGCACTACGCTGGTTCATGGGGTTACCTGGAAACAATATCACAACTTGGGCTCAGATGCAGCAAGCCTTTAACAACAAATACTAGGACTACTGTAGGTCAATGGAAACAAAGGGAGAGATCTTTTGGATGACCATGGGAAGTGATGAGTCTTTAGAAGACTACGAGGAAAGGTTACAACTTAGTTATAAATGGGCCAGGTGCACACTTGACCCTGAATATCTGAAGCTGGTTCTGCTCCGAAGAGTCCCTAAAGACCTTCTAGATACCCTCCATTTGCTAGCTGGAGGATACATCTACCAACTACCTTATGAGGACATAAAGACTGTGTTTAGAAACCATTCTAGGGCAGCCCAGAAAAGAGGTAGGGGGAATCCACTTTTAGCTAATGCCACCTTCTCCAAGCATGAGTTTTCTAATTAGATGGAAGACCTCAAAAGTGAGATGAGACAGACCATGGCCATGCAACTTGATACTTTCCGAATCCAACAAAAGAAAGAGGAAGCCGAGAGGGCTTTGGCCATTTTCTGTCCCAGATGTACGAGGAAGCACCCTAAGAATGAGTGTCCATTTCACTCAGTAGAGTTATGTTTCGTTTGTAAGGAAGACCACCCCATAAACAAATGCCCAACCTTACCCATATTTAATTCCATGTACCAGGGGACTGAGGCAGCCACTGAACCACTCTACTTCCTCAACCAAAGGAGGCCGCATGGGCCCAGACCTTACCAGCAGGGGATGCAAGGGACATCCCAAGCTTATTATAGCCCCAACCAATCCGCCCATATACCTTCTTGGGGTCCCCCTACTCATCCTCCCTGGTCTGCACCTCCTCTGTGGTCTTATCCATCTCAATACCATACTCAACCTACTGCTCAATCGTTTCACTCACATGTCCAACCACAACCTCAGTGGAATGCACCTCAGCCAGGGTGGAGGCCCCAATACAACTCTCTTCCCACCATTCTGCCTCCACCACCTACTCAACCACAACCATTACCTCCTGCTCCTCCAAGACAACCCCAGATGTCTGCTCAACCAAACCCGAACCCCAACAACAAACCAGCCCAGCAGGTATACACTGGGGAGACAACATGCCCTACCTATGCTATGGAGATCCAAGAGATCAACCTGTGATCTGGGAAGGTCCTTCCACATTGCCAACCCCCTCCCCTAGAGGATGAGGAAGAGAAACTAGAAAGTGAACCCAAATCCATTCCACCCTTTCCTGAGCGATTAACAGTAACCACGCAACCAAACCCAGTGGAGACTGAACTTCTGGGAGAACTTAATCAGTTGTGTGTGAAAATACCACTTCTCCAAGCCATAAAATATGTACCAATATACAACAAATTGAACAAGGAGAAGTGTTTTAGGCACCCAGGCAGGCGCAAGAGAGATGCCCTAACTATCAATGTCATAGGACAACTGTCCAATCTAATGTTGGGGCAAGTAATCTGTCTAAAATATTTGGATCCTGGGAGTCCTGTAGTTGATTTCCACATCAATGGCACCATAATCCCCCACACCTTGATTGATCTAGGGGCTACCATTAATATGATGACCAGGGACACTATGCTTAAACTCAACCTTTAGAGTTCCTTAAGAAAGGCCTCGGTAGTACTGCAGTTAGCAGACCGCTCCATCGTGACTCCCGAGGGGATTATGGAAGATGTCCTGGTCTCTATTGACTCTTGGGAGTACCCTGTAGACTTCTTGGTCCTTCAGCTAAAGGAAAAACTCACTGGATACCCCCTCATTTTGGGAAGGCCTTGGTTAGCTACTATGGATGCTTACATCAGTTATCGAGCTGGGAGCATGACCATCAAGAATGGTCCTATGTCCAAGCAGCTAATCCTATACCCTCCTACCCAACCTCTGCTAGAACATGACTTACCACTCTGGTTGGAAGAGGGAGATGAGGATGAGGTCTACTCTGCACCATTGTGCACAGTAGAAGCCACCAAGGGAGGTCCTCAAACCGAGGATGACTTAATTGAGAATTTGATTCAAAATCCACCTCCTGGTGCACTATCATTAGAGGAGTTGGTGGAAGGTACCCAAGCTAGCACTTTAGTGGACCTCTGTGTGGCTGATATGACCTCACCTAGAGTTAAGAATGTGGAATTTGGCCCTAAAAGAACCTTAAAGATCAGCTCCTCCCTATCTCCCTCCCGAGAGAAGGAGCTGTGTAGCTTATTGAACCATCATTTGGATGCTTTCGCTTGAAGTTATAAGGAGATGAAAGGAGTCCACCCTTCGGTCTGTGCCCATCACATTTACATTAAAGAGGATTGTAAACCAGTCAGGCAGCCTCAAAGGAGAATGAATCCAGCCCTTAAATACATTGTCAAAGAATAATTGCAAAAGTTGTTGGATGCAGGATTCATCTACCCCATCTCTGACAGTGACTGGGTCTCACGTCTGGTGCTTGTGCCCAAAAAAGATGGGAGGTGGAGAATCTTTGTAGATTATCGAGAACTTAACAAAGCCACCAAGAAGGACCATTTCCCTTTGCCTTTCATAGATCAAGTGTTGGATGGACTGGCAGGGAAGAATTTCTTCTCTTTCCTAGATGGGTTCAACGAGTATAATCAGATCCGAATCAGCCCAGAGGACCAAGATAAGACCACCTTCACTTGTCCATGGGGTACCTTTTCCTACCGGGTCCTTCCCTTTGGGCTATGAAGCACTCTTGCCACTTTCCATAGAGCATTATTGAGCATATTTTCAGAATTGGTTCATGATTCGGTGGAGATCTACATGGATGACTTTACTCCTTATGGATCCAACTTCCAAGAAGCATTGACTAACCTGGGAAAAGTTTTAACCAAGTGTATTGAGATGAACCTATCCCTCAATCCTGAAAAATGTGAATTCCTAATGAATGAAGGGACTGTGCTAGGTCATACAATTTCTCAGCAAGGATTACAGGTGGATACTAACAAGATTGCTAGCATCCAAAAGGTTCCACCTCCTCAAAAGGTAAGAGATGTTCGGAGTTTTCTAGGATTAGCAGGACATTATAGAAGATTCATTAAGGATTTCAGTAAGCTAGACTCACCTTTGTTTGGCCTCTTAGGGAAAGATGTTGAGTTTAAATGGATTGACGACTGTCAAGGGGCTCTAGATGAGTTGAAGGATAAACTGGTGTCTGCCCCGATTTTGAGAAGTCCAAACTGGGCCCTAGCTTTCCACATCCACACCGATGCCTTGAACAAAGCCATAGGGGCAGCCTTAGGAAAGGTTGAGGAAAGACTACTATATGCCATATAATTTGTCAACAAAAACCTGTCCAAGGTAGAGATGAACTATACTATAACCGAAAAGGAATTCCTGGCTGTAGTCCATTCCATAAACAAGTTCAGACACTACATCATTGGTTATCAAACATTCATACACATTGATCATGTTGTCATTAGATATTTAATGAATAAGCCTGATGTAAATGCTCGTATCATTAGATGGTTACTTTTGTTGTGGTAATTTGATTTGACCATTGTTGACAAGCCAGGTAAGGAAAATGTTGTTGCTGACTTCCTGTCTAGATTGGATTTGCCTACATGTGAAGAAGGGACAGTGGATGACCAGATTCCAGATGAACACCTATTTGCTATCTTACTACTCTCTCCATGGTTTGCTGATATAGCAAATTACTTGGTCTCAGCACAGTTCCCTCCACATCTATCCTCAAAGGAGAAAAGCAGAATTGTGAGGAAGAGTGCCCCATTCACTTGGATTGGGGGCAACCTATTTAAACTTGGCCCAGATTAGATCTTGAGGCATTGTGTTAGGGAGTAGGAAGTCTTGGACATCCTCCTAACCTGTCACGATGGGCCCTGTGGAGGCCACTTTGCAGCAAAAAGGACTGCCTTCAAAATTCTACAGGCAGGCACTATTGGCCCACTCTTCATCAAGATGTCAGAAGATACATCAACCAATGTGACCGATGTCAAAGGATGGGGAAACCGACTCCAAAGGATGAAATGCCTCTCCAACCTCGGGTGACTTTCGAGCCATTTGAGAAGTGGGGCATGGACTTTGTGGGTCCTATCAACCCTCCTTCAAGGCAAAAGTCTTACATCATTGTGTGCACGGACTACCTGACAAAATGGGCAGAAACAAAGGCAATCAAGGCAGCAACAGAAGAAAAGGTGGCTGAGTTTTTGAGGGAAAATATCTTCTATAAGTTTGGCTACCCAAGAGAATTAGTCATAGATTGAAGACCTTCTCGCTCATCACAAGATTAAGCACAGAACTTCCACCCCTTATCATCCGCAAGCAAATGGGCAGGTGGAAGTCACTAACAGGGCTCTGGAAGAAATCTTGACTAAAGTGGTGAGCAGCAGCAGAAAGGATTGGGCGGATCGCTTGGTTGAGGCCACCTGAGCCTACAACACCACTTATAAAACTACAATAAGTTTCACACCTTATGAGCTGGTCTACGAGAAGAAGGCTCTATTGTCCATAGAGTTTGAATACAACACATTGAGGTTGGCAGCTTAGCTAGACCTAGATCTCAGCCATGCACAATAGGAAAGACTACTTCAGCTGAATAGACTAGATGAACAAAGAATGCCGGCCCTCCTCCACTCAAAGGTGGTCCAACTTCAAAGAAAAGTATGGCATGACTGGCACCTTAAGGAGAAGCAATTTCAGCCAGGAGATTGGACATTGTTATATGATTCAAGATACAAGGATTTCAAAGGGAAGCTGAGGACAAGATGGCTGGGACCATATACTGTGGAGAAATGTAATGACAATAGTTTAGTCCTTATCAAAACCATTGATGAAGAATCCATCCCCATGCTCGTCAATGGGCATCGATTGAAAATCTACAGGAAACCCCTTTCTAGGCAGGCAGGAGTTCATTGAAACTTTGGGACAACTCAGCGCTGGTAGTGGAGCAAGGCACTGTCTCTACTCTCCACCCACACCTGATCATAAAAAAAAAAAAAAAAAAGAAAAAAAGAAAAAAAAAAAATAAAAAAAGATCCCTGGGTGAAAATCTCTTAGAGGCGCCCGGGGCAGACAGTGAGGGTGAAAACCTCCTGGAGGTGCCCACAGCTGTCTCTCAAAAAAAAAAACAAAAATAGAAAAAACAAGGGATAGACCTAACTTCTGTTGAATAATTGCAGGGTGCAGGGAAGACACTCCAGGTTAGGGGGGTCACACAAAACAAGGACAGAGGTCAACTTCAGGCTGCAAGCACCCCTCACAAGCACTTCCTCCATGACCACTCCCCTTTCCTAAGATTTGATCAAATTCGGGTCACGATTTCACCTTCTACAGGAAGTTCTGGGCCTTCTACAAGAAGTTCCGTAGCTTCTACTGGAAGTTCTTGTAGACCCATCAGACAGGCCAGAATTGTTCTTGGGAGAGAATCTGAAGGCTGGAAATTGCCTGTTAGATCTACAAGCACCCTGGTTTCCATCCATCACCTCATGACACCCTGTTTCATCTCTTTACACCTCCGTTGCACTCATCCTTTTACTTGTTCCTACATAGTCACACACAGAAAACCCTGTTTTCTTCATACTGCTAGCAAAACCTTTTATTGACAAATCAAGAGCAGTTTTTTTCACTTACCCTACCTGTCAATCTCCATCTGGACTCCTCATCAGCCACATCCCTCATCAGCAGTATATCCCTGCTCGTTAGCTTGCATCCCAGGAGGAGAAGAAGCTATAGGACATCCTACAGGAATCCTATAGCAAGTGATCCCTCTGGAAGACATACTTTGGAGACAGGGACAGCCGAAAACGACGAAGGAAACATGAAAAGGGCTCATCTTGAACGTAAAAATATCGTCAGCAGCCGAAGCCAACCAAAATCTGTGCATGCAGCATCAACAAACGAATGAATGGGTTCCAAAACCCGTGCATGCAGCATCAAAGAATGAAGGAATGGGTTCCAATACCCGTGCATGAAGCAGAAGCAAACGAAGGAGTGGTTCCAAGACCCGAAATCTACATAACGCGGTCGTGACCACGCAGGTAAGTGCCTAAACTCATTCATCAATTGCATAAACTATATTTTAAAAGTTGCATGCCTATGGAAATGGTTCGGATTGAGTGGAATCGGTGGCCAGTCAACTGGCCACCCTTAACAAATTATCTGGCCACCCTTAGCCAATTATATAGCCTCATGAGATCTGAACGAGCCCAGTTACATTCAAAATCGCCGACAAGATGCGCAGCCAACACGTGTGGAGTGTCCATTCAAGAAAAAATCGTCGGGACTGGTAGTGGTGGCGACGGTTAACGGCAGAGAAGAGATGATGGCGGTCAGAAATATGTAGAGGAATTATGGTTGTGACGTTAGATCAACAGTCTGGTCCAGCCACCTAATTCCCTCACCACGAATCACGCCGAAATTAAAATATGCTCTGCGGAAACTCACACCACCTTCTGTTCATTTTGCACTTGCCACATCCTCGACTGGAGTACACGTCCTCTGCTTCCAAAAATTGTTAAATAGTCGTCCTCCACTGGTTTTTCTACCTGTTTTCAAGAATTTCCCGCATATCGGGCTCTCTCAGAGGCGCAGTGACATTCTACAGGAACCGGGGGGTCTTCTACAGGAAGATTCTTACAGGAAATACTGTACAGCTTTCCGAAGCAGGGAAGCCTGTGATTTTTCTTCGTCGAATTAGGAGCTCCAAACGAGGTAGGCTCGAAACACTCCTCCATGCATGGTATGTTTTGAAAAGGTGGTAAATTGAATGGAATTAGATTGGGGAATCAGAAAAATCTGTCTGTGAATTGGAAGAAAAATGTTTGCCTGTGTATTGCACTAGGTTTCACAGTTGTTTCTGCATCAAGATTCTCCTCCACGTCTCCTGTTTGTTTTTTTTAATTCTCCTGTAGGGAAGATATGTGCAGCTGTGAGGGCCAACCTATGTATGAAAAGTTCTAAATTTGTATATCTGTATGTGTGTTGAGAAGAAAACTTGGTCTCTATACTCTATCTGTAGAAACAAAATTCTTCCTTTCATAAATAGGTAGTTGAGTTCTGGGTAACAACAGTCTTAAAACTAGGGAATTGTTGCTAATTGATAGTGAACAACCGAGAAATACTTTCTTGAGTCTAGGGGGAAACCATAAACAACATTCCCTTTTCTGACCAAAGCATAAAAAAGAGCACTCTCACCATGCCAAGGGGGTTCATAAGGAAAGAACCCTCGGACTCCAGCAAATTGCACGAGCATCTTGAGGTGGTGGACATTTTCACACGAGCCAATTGGATGTCCTTCTTTGAAAAAATTCAGGGTCATGACGAGGGGATAGATGAGGAATTTTTAATGTCCCTGAGACGTCAATCAAAGATACATGTCACAGTTAGTTTTAGGGGTTTGACCCTAGAACTTACCCCTGAGCTCATCAGTCGAGTTACTGGTCTACCATTAGGGCTCCCTTGGAGCAAAGAAGAAAGGTCATTGGGCCAAACTACCAAGAAAGCATTCTTTCTGCCCGAGGAACATCTTGTAGAAGACAAAAACGGGGTGAGGAGAACCAGCTTGCCTCCTCTCTAGAGTGAAGTCAGTTTCCAAATCATGAAGTACATTACCTGTGAAGGAAGATTTAGCATCATCTATGGTTATCATTTCAGGTTGCTGTGTGAGCTAAGACATGGAATTGATTTACCTCCAGCTATGAAACTAAGCATTCCCTATTCTCTTCTTCAGTCACTAATTGAATGCGGTACAAAATTGAATGAAGGACTTCCAAATCAATTGGCCCATCATGGGCTCATCAAACTATTAGTGGAAGATTCCTTACACACCTACACTGTCCCCATATCTTGGGAAATTTTCCGAAATATGTCCCAGGATGACGATATTAGAATTCTAGCTGAAGACATCACCTCATCTAGCAGCGAAGAGGGAGAGCACACTGAAGAAGATGAGAAAACCAATGGTGAAGGAACACAACACATTCATGCACAACAAGAACAGAGAGGAAAACGGGAAATGGGCTATATTGTTGAGCCTAAAACAGAGGAAGAAACAACAGCACAAACACCAAGGGAAAAGAGAATGCAAGGTAGAGTAGAGAGGGCTGAAAAAGTCCAAATGAAGGTTGTCACAGCCAAAGCAGACACACAGAAACAAAAGGGAAAGACACATTCTGAAATAGCAGCACCACAGACAGAAACAGTTGACACAGGGACTTCTATATGAAGCATGGAAAAAGAACAGCAAGAGGAGAAATCACCGGAAATATTGGCAAGGGAGGCAGCAGCCATGCTTGCCGCCTTGAGCACACCTTCAAAACAAAAAGGGAAGAGAAAGAGGCAAACCTCCATGTACTTCAAAGCAAGGAGGAGCACACGGATCAAAGTAGGCAGACCCCAGCCACAGTCAAAGGAGCCAATTGTCATTAAGGACAAACCACCTAAACTAAAAGAAGAATCTCCTTCAAAGATATCTATCACCTATGAACGAGGAAGTCCAAAAACATCCACCTGGAGAGAAAGAATTGAGATGATGGACTCAAAGACAACTCTACAAGAAGCCGAGAAATCTCTACAGGAAACCCTGGCTAAGCTAAAAGAGACCGAGAAATTGGAGGAAAAGGCAGCCAAACAACCACAAGAAGAATAAAAGACAGAGGAAATATTGGAACCAAGCCCTCAGCCTAGCTTGGGCTCATACTATAACCTGTTAGCAGCTGGGAAGATAATTCCCTAGAAATTTGCGGTGCCACTTTTCTTTGCACTAGAAGAAGAAAGAGTTAGGACTCACACTTAGATGAGGATTGCCAAGTCCAAGGGTGTGGCAGACATAGGCCACCTGGAAAAACAACTCAAGGAATCAAGGAAAGAATTGGCCATGGTAAGGCATGTGCAAAGCAGTCAGAGGGCCAAACTATAGGAAGAGAATGAGGTGCTGAAACAACAGCTATAGCTACAGGGACGTTATAAGGAAGACAGGCCCTTCATTTTGGGTGAACAGTAGCAGCTAGAGGGACCTCCAGCAGGCAAAGAAGCATCTGATGGACAACAGAAAGAGAACAAGTTGTAGGCTAAGGTTGAGGCGCTAAAAAAACAACTACAGGAGAAGGAGTCACAGGTAGTAGAGGAGATACAGTCTCTAAAACAACAGGTACAAGAGAAGGAAGCCCAACTGGCCTATGGTTGCAATTCCATATTAACACCTTGGCCCAAAGGGGCACCATCCCATTTCAAAATTACCATCAATTCATGGCCTTATGTGACAGTAGCTCAGCAGAGGATAAGGCCAAATTATCAGAATTCTATTTACACAACTTGGCCCTTCCAAACATGAATCTGTGGGACCCCAACGCTACAGTGGGAGATGTGCAACTTATGGCCATGGCCTCTTGGCTAAATCATGAGGAAAAGAGAGCAGTAGAGATTCGAAATATTATGAACAGGGAGCTCAATGAACCACTCATGATCAGGGCAGAACTAGAGGATACCTCAGCATCAATATATGCCCATCAGCACCTGGCCAACAACCCTCAGGCTCTTCTAGATTACATTGAAAGGCAAGCTCAGGCCATTGTTCACTTTGAGGACATGGAAAGACTGTTGGGAGACAACTGCATTCATGCTTGTAGAAGGAGGTGGAACACACTGTCCCACAGTTTGAAAATAAGGGAATACCACTCCCCAACAAGGATGAGGGAGGCCTTGGCAAGGGTACCCCTCTATGAATAGTCAATACAAAATCTGTAGGCCAACTGGACTGGCCTAAAGTTCAGTCCTCCCTTGCTTTTAGGACTACTGGAAGGAGTCAAAGAAGAAGAGGAACACAGGTAGTGGGAGGAAGTGGAAAGAAAAGCAAGATTTCATGACTGAGAAGAAGACATCACCTCGGAGGCCTGGGATGTGAGAGGAGCAATCAAAGCAATCAAAGATGATGAGCTGGATTAGTTGCTCAGAGGATGAGAAACCCATTTAGCAGGGGGGTGATGATGAGCCCCAAAAATGGGTAACTTATTGGGCTCATTTTGCCTATTGTTCTCCATTAATCCACCATTCTTCATAGTTTATGCATGCTTTTGAGTATATTTATGTTAATTGAATGAATGAGGATAGTCACTTGACCATGAAGGCTAATACGTGTTTATTGCATATTTTTGGACAACTTTTGGACCAAGGTCAAGCATTTATGAGCCATTTGATAGCCAAATATGAGGGAACAAGGCTGAGGATTCATAGGAAGGGTGTCTCCTGAACTAAATGGCCCTTCCTCGAGTTCTCCACCATCAGCTTGGAGTTCAGTAGCCCACCAAAGTTGTTTTCCAAGGGCAGCTGAGCAGCTTTTGTGAAGTGGCTGAGTACTTGCAGTTTTGAGCAGCCAAGCCCCTTGAATTAAGGAAGACTATTGGAGGTCCTCGTAGTGCATAAGAAGGAAGGCTTCCAGCCTTTGTAGGTTACTTCTGGAACATTTGTATTTTGCACTCTAGTGCTGCTCTGCTTTTCAGTTCATTTTGGAGCTTTTGTTGTAAACATTTTTATGACATGGTTATTTTTTGAGTGATGGAGATCAGTTTTGTTTTGCATCAGCTTTGAGCTTCTTCTTAGGAGCCTGTAGCTCTTGGGGTTGGGTCCAACCCAAGTGCCAGGCCTTCCTCTGTGTATTATTATATGTTTTTGCTATCTTCATAAAATAATTTCTGCTAGTAGATTAAAATCTTGCTTGGTTACTTAGGTCATTTTTGATGATTGAAAAAACCTTTCATGTTCCAGATTGATTTGATAGGTTGATAACAAGGAAGATCTTCAAAAAATGCTATCAAGCACCCCTGATCTCACCTCTCCCTCCTTGGGACCATGAGCTGAGACCAAGGTGTCCTTGCTGCCACAAAAACACTGTTCTTGCTTCTTCATGCAATTGCTAGTGTTAGTTTCTCAGTTGCAAAAGTTGATACCAGATGTCATTATATGCTTAGATCCATTCTTTCTTGGTTTTCAGAGTTATTTTACATGATTTTCTACCAATGAATTTCTGTTCATCATGGTTGTTGGTTTCTAGGTTAAATTAGGTCAGAATAGCTAGATATTTGGTTTGCATGGTTTTTGTTTGGTCAGTTTTTAGAAATAGCATGCAGAAAACTTGTGATACCTCCCTGCCTACCCTTCTTCCATCAGTGCAACCTGTTCCAACCCCTAACTCAGATTCTTTCCCTTCATTTGCCACATTTTCTCACTTTGACCTAATTTCCATATTTTTGTGCAACATTGCTCTATCCATCCTTGAACAAATCCAACCATCCTCATCACTCCTTAGCCTCATTTCCTAGGTCCTAGACCTCTCCACAGCCTCATCCAACCTCCAGTTCCACTTTCCCACCATTTTTCCTCCATAAACCCTCAAAAATCCTCTTTCAGAACATCTTGTAGAACCCCTGCAGACTTCCTGTAGAATATCACGTAAGTGATTTTTCGAGATCTGAACACTGTGAAACTCTCTGGAAGGGTGCTAGGGACCCCTTAGGCCCTCTTCTTACCTTCCCAACCTCCTGCAAGTGCCTACCCGATTTTCTTTCCCCAATCAACCCCTGCACAGTTAAAACACATGCACAATAATTTCTACAAGATTACTCAAAAATACAAAAAGATGTTCCTTTTCAGATTTCACTTCAGAAGTAGCTTAGACACATGCACTTTATCTCCCCAAGATTAAATAGCATCCCTTTCTATATTTTCATCCTCTTTTTGCACCAGTAGGGTTAATCAGTAAAACTAGGGTTTGCTAGGGTTTGCATTTCTTTTTTTGCTTTCAGCTTCTTTCTGCAAATAGATTAGCCTCCTTTGAGTTAAATTTCATCCATCACAGTTAAAATATTCTTCTAAGATCTCATAGAAGTTTGCTTAAGCTCCTAGCGGACTTGTGCCAGTTGATCCAGTGACAGCCTGCGACAAGAGCCAGTACTTGTGCATATATCATCGTCGCTTCCAAGTTTGTTACGAACTATCGGGTTGATAAGAGTAAAGAAGGGAGTCCCAGGAGTTGCAGCATTATTGCTGCAATACTGGAGCCCACCAAAATATATAAAGGACATGACAATAAACCCCTCTAAGAACTTGAAGATGACACACTAGGCACTAGAGCAACATAGTGCACCTTTATGGAGTGACAATGTAGATTCCAAAAGGAATCAAAGAGCCAAACCAATATTATTTATATAGGGATGCCCCCTAAGATGCATGGAGGAGGAATTGGCTACCAATTTAGAAGAGGGAGAGACAATTTTGATAGGAATTAGGGAAATCATGATTGTAGAGAAGGGAGCAAGTCTAAAGAGACTAAACAAAAGTTGATAATTTTAGTAGAGCCTAGAAGAACCCTCCAATGGCTCTAGTGGAAAGAGTTATTGATATTATCTTGACACTAGTGAATGTAGTAACCCACCCCACTAATTTTTCGTCTTGATGGTGACACAAAGACCTCAACAGGGCACTTGCGAGTCTACAAAAGATGCCTCCACCCACAATTAGCCCCAAACTACAGAGTGCAACATCTACAGGCTCTAAAGCACCGGAGATTCATTAAGATAAACATTGGAAGGGGCATCCCACATGTAACACTTTGAATCCCTCAATGAAATGGTCAATGTAATTGTATTGCACTGCTCATGAATGATTATGTGTTCAAAGGTTCATAGAGTAATCATCTAAATCATCGTGCTAAGTTTCTTATGCTGCTACAAGTACTAAGCATTGATCTCCAATGACGTTATGGTTTTCCTTCCTCTGTCCGTTCGAACTCCCCTGTTCTGTGTCATCATCACTGTGTAACGCTTCACAAGGAGGTGGCCACCTATTTTGCAATGGGTGAGTGTGTCAGGTTCCTTGGACACATTTGAACGGTCGTTATTTCCATTTGCTCCAAGATGCCTGCGAAACACAAATCTTCTACCAACTCATCATCCATGTTGGACTTCAAATCCCATGTAATCTTGCTTTACAACCTTGTCAAATCAGGTCATTTATCGGGATGCACCTCCGTTGTTGATTTGGGCCCCCCAGATCCTACGGTCGTTGTTCATATCGGGCGGGTAAGTAGCATGACGTTTACTCGTCTGATGTGAGCGGTTTTCTCTCTCTTTCACCAGACTCGTGTCACTCAGTGTGTGGCATCGGGTGGGACT